>JAUTDX010000373.1:0-151377 GCA_030844895.1 Ambrosia x helenae
TAGATTTATAACTGTGTTATCAAATGAAGGTTAATGCAAATCTAAAGTAGACGGTGACATTTTGTAGTTGGCTAAATGCTTGCCCAAAAAATGCCTCTTTATAGCTCAATGTTGGAAAAGAACTTTTTTAAGTAACATCATCTAGGAGAATGATAACAACCACAAAATCAAATCTTGACTGCAGTATAACGTTACTAAAGGATGATAAACAGACCCAAAAAGTGCCAGTAAAGAAACTATTAACCAAAAACTTGATAAATAAAAACTCAATTGAACACATATGAACCTTTGCTACACATACAAACCAGATAACCGAATTAACGAACTATATAACAAAGTCTATGCCTAATTTCTTATGCTGTTAATGTTCAGCATACATTGATTTGATAGCATTCGGGGCGGCTCACATAGCTCTGGTTCACGTTTTGCCCCCCTGAAAACCCATATGCACCGCCAATTTACTACCATCAAGCACACCGAAACGACTGCATAAAGTTAATACATTAGTCGCAATAATATTTTTCAATATTAAAAATTATGAACTAATCATATACCCTTGTCTATTCGCTTTTTTTTCTTTTACTAAAATCGTTGTTTTATCATATCATGGTCATGTATTCATGTCTCAAATGATTGAAATAATCTCATTCATTGACAATTCCTGCAAGCATCTGTTCATCTCCAGGCTTTAGAATCACTAAAGATCCAATATTGTTCCAAACCATCTGAACAATTACCACAAACATTAGACAACATTTAACATTACAAGACTTGAGCGACACAATCTTTATTGAACAAAGAATACAACAAAGTCATAGGATTTTTTTAAAGTGAAATAGCTTACCAAACTCTGAGAATAATGATCATATTTGAAGATTCTTGATTTTTTTTCTTCACTCGTTCCAACCTTTTAAACTCACCCCAAATAAATTTAAGTTAAATTAGTATATCTTAAAAAATATCATATGTACATGAGTTTTGGAATCACTGTTGCTTACTTGAAATTGAGTATACATAGTAAAGGAAAGAGTGTGACTCCACCATAAGCCACTGCTTAAATCTTTGGTCGGCGCTAAGAGGTTTCGGCGACCTACGCGAATAACCGACCATCATAACAATCGAAATAGGCGGCGATGAGTGACATCGATACACAATCCAGCCACAATCGTCGCCATCAAACGCCGATAATGTTCCAAAGATAAACCCTAGAACAGATGATAGTGATCTGTTGGACCTCTCTCTCTCTCTCTCTCTGAATGACTCTCTTCATCCTGAATTTGTTGTAACAAAAGTTAATAGTGAGATCAATTTGAATAAAGAACAATTAGTTAGGGTTTGTTTGACTCTCTTACCTTTGCGCCAGCTCCTTTTTACGTTTTCCATCTTCAGCCACCAAAGTTGTGTTCCTCTACACATGGCACACGTTATAATTACTCCTCCTTTCTCTCAGATCAAAATTCTCACGTATCAAACCCCCAACCCCTTTCTCTCTCTTCTCTTTAAATCCCCTCTCTCTCTCTCTCTCTCTATGCGCTACTTTTCTCTACAAATCACCACGGCGGCTCTCCGGCGTCGACAACAACATGACGGAGGACCGGTAAAATACTGTGACGCCGTCCTGGAACGCTACCGCGACGTGTTAGTCGCCGGCTTGACCACTGGCGCTGTTGTATGCTCCGTCACGGTCTAAAGTTTCTATAAGGTGACGTGTGTGGTTGTATTCTTATTTGGGGAGTAGTGCGTCGTAGCTCCGCCGCGGGCACCACCGGAGGCGACGGAGATCAACAAACCTTCTCTGTATACCCAGATGGTAGAACATAGTAATGAGCAGAAGCCAAATGCAATTTGTGCTAAATTGAGAATTTAAAGAATACAAGAATCTTGTGAACTGAACATGCAGAAAGATCTTACTTTTTGATGTTTCTTTTTTGGGTTAAAGAATCATACCCATATAGAAGAACATAGTCATGACCAAAAGCCAGATGGGATTTGTCTTATTTAAGAATTTACAAAAGACAAGAGAATCTTGTGAAGTGGAGAAAACAACGGGGTTTTTAAGAGAGAGGAAGAACATGAGGTGGGTTGGTTGTTTTGTAAAAGAGAGAACAAACTTTATAGAGAGGGAGGAGGTTTCGTATTGTGCTGTAATAACGAAAATTTGTGTACTTGAATCGATTTCTATAACGAATGTTGGTACGGTAATGACGTAGGGAATTCTCCGCGCAAGGCGCCGGTTATAATACAAGTAGCATACATTACTTTTCAACTTTCGGTTTGGCCGCAGTTTTGGTTCACCTCTTTCGGTTGTAACGAGAGCCCTTATCGTAACAAAACAACTCGATACCACCCGAATTGCCGCGCGTAGCGCGGCTGAATTTTGCTAGTTTAAACTATAGATAAAACAATATAACAATGTGTAAATCGAATAATACACAAAGTTTGTGTTTATCATGTTTTTCAGATTAATAATATAATAATAATAATCAGAATTAGTATTTGTCACGCAATCTTCATATATTACACACCCCTGATCTACCAACAAAACCACCAAAGAACAAACAGAAGCCCTCATAAACCCAACAACCTTATAGGCTATATACATACATACATATATATATATCACCTACACTAACCGCAACATAAACAGAGAATTAAACGATCGGTGGTAGGAAGAGAGTGGGGCACAACACGTTAAAGAAGTCAAATTTGCTTCTGTATGCAGTCAGTAGAGTGCAACTACTACGTCTACTGTGGATTTAGTGAGCTTGCTAACCCCTTACAATGGCCTCAGCTTCGAAAACGACGTCGCATTCTTCCGATCACCATTCTCTTCCAATTGTTCCGGCTTCCGACGTCATCGTCGTCGAGGATTGGAATAAGGACGATCGCCGCTTCCCATCAAGACTTCCGTGATCACTTCTTCTGATCCTCAGTCTAAAGGTATTTTCTGCTCTCGCCTCTCGCTATGTGTGTGTGTGTATATATATATATATATATATGTACGTATTTGTATATTTGCGTAATTCTATCGGTTTATCCAGTACTAGATGGTTCTTGTACAAATCATGTCTTTTTATAAAATGAGTGAGAACTAAAGTGGTATTTATTATGTGCCTAATTATATTTGTACTGTTTTATAGTTTTATTTATGCTATAATTATAAATAGGAGTTATTTTCAAATAACCTTTAACTGTGAGAACTAAAGTTCTATTTATAAATAAGAGTCTGGTATTAATATTTTTACGCTATTATTAATCCTAGTATTATAAGAGTTCTTTCAAATGGCACTTGATTCGTACGATTTTTACTTTGAAGTCATTAGTTATTACCGAAAGTAAGATTTGTATTTGATCATAAACCTATGACTAGTTACAAGTACATCACCGTGGTACAGTTAGATATAAATATGAATAGTATGGACATGCGTACTTGGTGTTGTTGCACACCAATCTAATGTATACATATACGTATACGTCTATGTTTGGATAATAGATGAGGATTTGTGAAGAGACATATGAGTTGGATAATGGATGTACGAAATTTGTAATTTGTTTCTATGTATGTGTAGATCTAGACAAATATATATCAGATGTGGTGCTTGCTGCTAAGATTCGTCAACATTTGTTGTTTTTTAATTGTCACCTTGCTTTGTTGGTGGGGCTTACCTGAATAATGAATTGTCAGCTCCCTATATTTAATTTCCAATGAACTTAATCATAACCCTTTTGTGTGGGTCTCGTGGAAGCAGAGCACCGGCGACCGAAGCGGCGGCGTTGGTCGCGTCGCCGACCTCGATTTGTAGAGAAAAGTAGCGGAGAGAGAGAGAGATGTGATTTAAATGAAGAGAAGAGAGAGAAAAGGGGGGGGGGGGGGTTTGATATGTGAGAATTTTGATCTGAGAGAGACAAGTAGAGGAACACAACTTTGGTGGCTGAAGTTGGAAAACGTAAAAAGGAGCTGGCGCAAAGGCATGTTATGAAATGTTCTGACCGGTCCTCGACCTATGTTGACTGGAGTACACAGGTCGCCACCGTACACAGTGGTCCTATGCGAGTGTTGATGTGCAAGTTCGAGTAGAATTAGATAATCAATTGACTGAAGTTATTGATAGTTTACTTTTTGTTAACATTTATCTCAATAATCAAGCTTTCATATCAACTCCTTATCTAGTTTTTTCTGAGTCTGACTACAAAAAGACTAACAGAGTTAGAAAAATAGATATCCAACCTCAAACTTCAAGAAGCCTTCAAGCACATCTAAGAGCAATGGACCACTATCTCCATTCCTGTTTATATCACAACCATTCTTGTAACTGAAGTCCCTTAACTCTACTTTCCAGGCATCCTTTTGCTGCACTAGCAAGTTTAGAGGAAAAAAAATTGTAATTGAACAAAACTTGAAAGTTGGAAGAGCAGGAATATAGCGCTAGCATAGATGATAAGAAAGAAAACTGTTACCAGATTTACACTCAAGCAAATACACTTTTAGTGTGTGGCCCAGTTGTACCCGATTTAAGTATTCACAAATTAGCGCAATTAGAAGCCGACCTGAAATCAACTCAAATTAAGACCCAAAAATATATATCAGGCTGATGATAACCACCTATATACATACATAACATAATATAAATTCCAATGATGACCCTTAAGCCCTTATATACTTTTGTAGACAATAACAACAGAATCACATCTAGGAAACATCAAAGAACACAAAAGCTAAACACACACTGTTTACACACAAACTCCAATTATTTGTTTTCAACATCAATGAACAATAAGAGTTGTAGAAACCTTTCTTCTCCTGCTTCACCCTCCAAAAAGCAAATCCACATAAACTTCAAAGAAAGCAAGCAAAAAAAGATCACAATACCACTAACACTAACCACTAATTAATTAAAAAAATCAAGCCACCATCTTTCTTCAAAAAGTGTATATCACATTAACAAATGATGTATATACTGCACACAAGATCCTCTTCATATTCTACTCTCCTCTCTGTTCTACCCCCTCCGACACACATATTCATATACACGCATTTATTTTTCTTGTTATGCAAGCTTGGACATGTAAACACCTTTGAATAGCCCCAAATTACCATATTTAACCATCTGAATCGATTTAAAAGACGAAAATACCTGGTGATGGTATACAGTTCTGAACCAACATCAAGTATTTGACCTAGAATTAGTCCATATTTAGTGTTGAATTGAGTTCAAAGGCATGCGTAACCTGTCAAGGGATCAAAAGTTGGATGAAACAAACCCACAATCTAATTTCATGTTTCATTCTCTGCATGAACCTATCGAATATTAATGTTTTTCACAGTTAAAACGTATGACATATAATCAATATAATAGGTTGGGTTTTCGTGAATACTACATTAACCGGAATAGATACCTGAGAACCGTGACACCGCCCCTTCGTTATGTACCTTCATCTCTCTGTCTCTAGGATTCCACTCAACCATTTTATAAACTGTCATCAATACTGGCCAAAAAACAAATCTTGAAACATGAAAAAGAAAATTATTTAACAAATGCAAAACATGAAAACTGAAAATGGTTTTAAAAAAATTGAAAGAGAAACAATTATCATTCTTTTGATTCAGAGCCAAAATCACAATATCCACATGAATGACGGTCCTGAGGTCGATATGCAAGAGGAGAGCGTGTTTTGTTCTGCAAGGGTTTAATACAATCACAAATGGGTCTCCCTCTCTAAAGTGAATGGTGTGGGTTATCTGTGGATTTGCAATTGGTGTAGGAGGGAAAGAAGTGCTAAAATCAAGGGAAAGTGGGAAAACTGCTTAACTGCTCTTGTAAAAAGAAACCGCCAAATTTTAAAGATAACCGCCTAATTATTACGGTTCAGATTAAATCTTAGAAATAACCGCTTAGTTTAGACGGTCTAGATCATCCAAAAAACGGTTATTTTCTTTAAAATGAGCAGTTTTTGTTGTGGGTGAACAATATAATAATAATAATATCATGTGATATTTTGTTTCATGTAATGTTTTAAAGTATTAATTAAATCTGATAAGTATTTTTATCTCAGCTGCAACAACAACTATTGTTAGAACTTGAAAAGCTGCTAAGGTCTGCCACTCCATCGAAATCACTTCAGGATTTTGGTCTTCCTATGCCATCTGAAGCTATCCTTGCTACGTTGAGAAACCGACTTTTAATGGAAGAAACAAGTTATGACAGATTAGCATTGGCTGCCCAACACTCCCATATGCATGCAAACTTAAATGTAGACCAATTACGTGTCTATAATGCCACAATACATGCACACACCAATGACGCACAAGTACTATTATTCGTTTACGGCCATGGTGGAACTGGGAAAACTTTCCTATGGAACACAATAATATCCTTCTTTAGATCCATTGGAAAAATTGTGCTTGCAGTTGCTGCTTCAGGAATTGCCTCTCTTTTATTGCCATCTGGTAGGACAGCTCATTCCAGATTCCACATACCAATCGATTTAACAGATCAGTCAACATGCTACATAAAAAAAAACACCCAACTTGTGATCTTCTAAAACAAACGGCGATAATAATTTGGGATGAGGCGCCAATGAGTGATCGCCGATGTTTTGAATGCCTTGATAGAACATTGAAAGATATTCTTGACAATGTTGCGCATCCATTTGGCGGTAAATCTTTGCTTCTTGGAGGTGACTTTCGCCAAACGCTACCGGTGAAACCAAGAGGCACACGGTCAGAGATCATTGACTCTACACTACCAATGTCTTACTTATGGCAATTTTTTAAAGTGTATAAATTAAATGAGAACATAACATTAAACTTATAACACATTTTTTTCACAAAAATATAAATATTAATTCAAACACAAAATGAAAAAAAACTGACAAACAAGTAAAAAACAATACTTAATATCTTATGCACACAGTCATTTTACCCCAAATATTCCTTTTCAAAAAACCCTAAAAATTCGCTAGCAACAATCGGTTAATTCAAACATGTCAGACAACATCCCGTTCGAAATCCAAGCTGAAATCATGAAAAGGCTTCCTGTCAAATCGTTGATTCAGTTTCGATCAGTCTCCAAAGCATGGAAGTCTCTCATCGATAGCTCTGCTTTTATCAAGAGTTATAGCTACCAGCAGACGCAACATCTACTTGTAAGTTATGTTAGTTTAGGGGGTTGTGAACGAAAATATGTTTCAATTGTTGATGATCATACTTTCCCCGACAGAGGGTTTCCCTTACTGTTCCCCTGTTGCCTAATCAGCTTAATACATATGATATAATTGGCTGCTCTTCTGGCTTGTTATGTTTGTACGCTGATTCTACTCGTAAAGTAATGCGCAGTGTTGTTCTCTGGAATCCTTCTATTCAAAGAGTTGTTGCTATTGATCTGGCAAGCAATTTGGAAAATGATTGCATATTTCAAACTGTTATAGGTTTCGGGGTTTGTCGTGAGACTACTGATCCTAAGATCGTCAAGATTACATATGGTACTAATACATGGTTGGAGGACATTGAAAGTGTGGTTGAGGTTTTTACGTTAAGCTTAGGGGCTTGGAGAAATCCATATGGCAATCTCCCTCGTAAATCAATTACACTTTTCGGTTCACAGTTTGTAAATGGGTGTCTTTATTGGCTTGCTATGGATAGGATTACCGTGGATGGTGGGTTAAAATCTTATAATCTGATTATTTCGTTTGACATGACAACTGAAGAATTCAAAGAAGTAAACCTCCCAGATGATTTAGCCGATCTGCCTTTTCATTCGTTGTCCTTGTCTAAGGTAAGGGGGTCTCTTGTTGTGCTTGAAAATGGTGTAGAGGATGTATGGATGATGCAGGATGGTGTTCCAAAATCATTTACAAAGCTATTCAATGTAAATGTTAACGCACCACCTGCACAAGTAAGTCGATTTAGAGGATTTAGGAAGACAGGTGTACCTATAATTGAAATTGTACAACACAAACTTCATGGGCAACTTGTTGTTTACGAGCCTTACTCAAAACATGTCGATGAACTTGAGATTGATGGACAAAGGTTCACATTTTCTTCTGTATATCCCTACATGGAAACATTACTTATGCTTGATCAGCCAAATCTAAGAGTTTTCAGGAACTGATTTTCAGTTATTGCCTGCTTATAACAAGATGATCTTCAAAGTTCAAGATGATTTGGTTTAATTAACTTCATATTGGGTATTCTCTTCAATCATCCCATGTTTGAAGAATTGTATGTAAATTATTCTAGGTTTAATTTCAGTTTAGATTTAACCACAGGTCTCATGCTTAGAACTATAATGTCTAGCTTTTTCATACAGAAATCTCCATGAGTTTGGCTTTGTAAGATTAGAACTATAATGTCTTGGGATTGATGGAGCGGAGCCTTTTTTGTGCATCCCTAAATGGAAACACTGCTTTTGCATGATCACCAAAATCATACAACTAATAATTAGATGGAAGCAATCAAATATTTAGATAATCTGGTTTCATAAGGTATATCATCTATGCCTTTATTCAAAAGACAGATTCCATGAATTTGTGTATGTAAGGTTTGGAATGTGGAATGAATGTCTGTTTGCTTGCTAATAATTTTCATGCATTTATGGCTTATAGCAAAATTCCTTGTTATCTGATCTAAGTTCAAAATAAGACAGGCCTGGACCCTCTTTCCTCTGTGACTTTGAAAATAAGAGTACAAAGTGAGTACTGGTTGTATCCCAACAGAACCAATATTCTATTTGGATCATACAAACTCAACATATCATATAAGCTCTAACATCTGAGCAACCAGTAACTATCACATGCCAGCAAAGCTAGGGTCAAGTTTAATCATGTGATGATTGATAATAAAAAGGGGTGGGAAATTTAACTTGTGCCTTTTGTGAAACAGCAACCAGATAACCATAAGTGTCTATTCTTCAAATGTATCCCGCTGAAGCGTAAAACTTTAGGCCTTTTCAAATAAAACAAGATCTTGTGAGAAACTATGCAGTCAGATTTAGCAGACTGTAGAACTGACTGATGGGATTAAAGATCAAAATTCCATATTCATCAACTTTGGCGAACAAGATCTGGTGTTTCCATCCGCATAATGTGGGCATAGATGTGGGGGGGGGGGGGGGGGGGCTTTGCTTTGGTTACTGTTGATACGGCCAAAGAAAATTGGAAAAGCAGAGACCAATTCTAGATTATAGAACTAGCTATACATGTTGATGTAGGGATAATTGCTAGATGAACATTTAGTTGCTTTAGGAGTTGGAAGGTTAAAAAAGCAAACTTCTAGGTATCGCCATATTTGCAAAGTCTTGGTGCTATATGAATCATAAATTCGAGAAATTTGTATATTACAAATTGGAATGTGATGGGATCCACAATGGCCCATGACCCACTGTGACCCGGTTACGTGTTTGGAGCAACTCAAACCCATGCACCACCTGCCCGTTTATGCCAACCCATTCAAACTTTGCACATTTCTGTTGGTAGCCATATTTCTTGATTACTGCATCCAGGTTTCATTATTATCGCATGCATGACCTCATGCTATGTAGATGGTAGTTTATTTTTGTTCTTCATATTAAATGCATTGTACCAGCATTGAAAAAGTAACAAGAATATTGATCCAAATCTAGTCTTACGTGTATTTTACACCTGTTGAGTTACTTATTAGGAGATTGCCAATCTCGAATTTGGTGTATCAGAATGCAAATAGCAGTTACTGTAGACATGAATAAGATATAATGTGGGTATCTTATTGGGTGAGTGGAGGAGAGGTTAGAAGGCTAAATGGCAAAAATTGATTAATGGAGATGACCACGTCCTCACGTGCTATGAGAAGCAACTTCACCCATGGTGCTGGAAATTGAACAGATCACAGGTTGAGATTGAGACATAAGTTAAAGAAGGGGAAAGTCTACTAACAAAAGTCAAACGATTTGCAAAGTCAACTATTGGGCAATTAGAAAAAAAGTCAAAACGCAAGCTTGGTCTTCTGGAAACAGGTGGTTACAGTGGAAGAAAGATCAAATCGTCAAAGGCAAACAAAATGAAAGTCAAGACTCAAATTATAGATGGTCAATTGGTAACTGTTTACAAAGCCTTCAGTGTTAAATGGGTCAAGAATCATAAGTTTAAAAATTCAGTGAAAGGTAACCAGGTCATCAACGTTGGGGAGTGTTCGTATGCCAAAAATGCTTTAGTTCAAGTCTAAGGAGATGTCTGTGCCATGTCAAGCATTTGGGAGTTGATAACAGATACCAACTCATGTATCCTTGTGGTATAACAGTCCAATTTATTTAATATGATGACTAGGACCACAGAAGCCAGAATACTAAACCTTATCCTCAACAACAATGTATCACGTAACTTGGGACAGTAGAAGAATACTAAATGCACAACATAATCACAATAACATTACAACAAACAAGGTTTGTTCATTCAAAATTTTGTGAAAGTAACTAAAAAATTCCATTACATTTCATTTCATGTGCGCTTTGCATTTCACATGATAATAGAATAAGTAAGGAAATTATAATGATTCATTACCAGAAGTGGTTCCAAGCTATTGGTTTATATCTCGCTTGCATGCTTCAAAAGGCTTATAATTGCACCTCTCCGTTTTGTGATGTAGCCTTTACAGTTGTCAAAAATTGTAAATTCTGGCTGATCAAGAATTAGTGTTTCCACATAGGAATACACATAAAATGAACCTGTCCCATTAATTCCAAGATTACGGATGTGCTTTTATTTGGGTTCATAAATAGCAAGCAGTGATGAGACATAACGTGGGTTAGCATCATTATCTGCAATTTCAATTACAAGTTTGCCGCTATGCCTAAATTCCAATACACTTAGTAATGTTGCATCTGGTGAGTAAATAGTGAATAGCTTTGTAAACAGTTTTGATACACGATCATCCATCAACCAAACATCAAAAACATTCTCATTTGCAGGGTGTTCAAGCATAACAGGAGATTCCCTTAGATTGGAGATGTACAAAGTATGCATAGACCCGTTTTATACTAAACTATCTTGTAGGTTTACTTCTGTAAATTCTTCCCTTGTCATATGAAATGAAATAATGAGATTATAAGCCTCATATCCAGATTATATAGAACTATAAGTAGAAAGCCAATAACAATACCCATCTATAACTACCTGCGCCGAACTGCCAAATTGAATTGATGTACGAGGGAGATTGCTCGTATGTGGGGTTCTCTGAGCCCGTGTACTTAAGGTAAAAAGCTCAACTTGCCATAGGATGCAACTTATGCTTTCTATATCCTCTCTCTTATTAATATGTGTAATCTTGACAATCTTAAGGTCAGTAGTATCAGGACAAACCTCGAAACCGAGAAAGGTTATATAAATGCCATTTAATTGCCACATTAGGCAGAACAACAACAATAGCTTTTCTAATTGAATTATTCCAAAGAATAACCATTCTCGTTTCAGGGCCATAACTGCCAGACAAACACAACAAGCCATGAGAGATGTAGATTATTCTATGAAATTAGAAAATTTAAACCAATACGGGAAGAGTGAGGGAAACTTTCTGATGGGGAACATCTCATCATCCACAATTGAAACATATGTTGGCTCATCATCACCAATTGAAACATAGCTGATATAAAAGATAATTATGTTGGTAATCATACCATGCAAGTAGATGTTGCTGTTGACTGTTATAACGCTTGATAAAATGAGAGTTGTCAACGAGATACTTCCATGATTTAGAGACATATCGATTATCCCGTGTTGGTTAACATGTTGCAATTTCATAGAATAATTTGCAGCTCTCATGGCTTGTTGTGTTTGTCCGGTTCTTATGCTGATGGCATTTGATGGACCTAAAACGAAAATGGCTTTTCTTTGGAATATTTCAATTAGAAAGCTATTGCTGTTGTTGTGCCTAATGCAGCAAATAGGATGTATACAACCCTTCTAGGTTCCAGGGTTTGTCGTGAGACTACCGACCCTAAGATTCTCAAGATTAAACAAATTTATAGGTGGGACGATATGGAAAGTAATATACATGAAAGCATCCCATGGCAAGTTGAGGTTTTTACACTAAGCACTGGGGCTTGGAGAAGTCCACATTACAATCTCCCTCGTACATCAATTCAATTTGGCAGTTCACAAGTGGTTGTAGGCGGATTCTGAATTTTTGATAATGGAAGATGGGTAGGGTTTACGAGAGAGAGAGAGAGAGATGAAACGGACGATATATCGATTTGAGAATCCCTTTAGAAGTAGAAAGTCTTGGGCCGGTGTTATTATGTTTATTAATACAATTTAATTTATTAACTACTAGTTTATATTCCGGGAGCGTCCCGGGGTTGAAAAATCTAATATGACGTAATAAAATCTACAAAATATGATTTGCATAGAAAAACTCAACCAAATACGGCTGCATAAAAAAGTGCGTCAAAGGAGAGGAAAACCGTACCTGGATTCTAAGCCAAACACCCTGCAGCTGGGATTTAAGCTTCTAAAACTTCTCGATCTGATGACGTGTTCTAATAAGGTCTTTTTCCATCTCCTTAACAGCTCCCTAGATCATCGAATTTTAAAATTAACTAAAGCCCATGATTTAAAACTCGAAAAAACTGATGACTAAGCGAATAAATACAACCGTACTGAAAACAAAGAGCCTTAATTTATCACCAGGCGATATTTCCCCTATTTAAATGTATTTTATTAATATGTTGTTGTAATCAAAGCACTTTTATGAAGCTTAAAATCACAGTTCAATGGTTCATCATAACTCACCTAAAGAGAAATCAATAAGCTAAGCACCAACTGCAACAATAGAACCACTCGATGATCCTCTAGAGACCTGGTCTGGTGCACAGCAGTTAACCGGTGTCTCATGCGCGTTGCGACGGGAAGAACTATTGATTGCCATTCTGTATCGTTCGTAACAGAAACACATATTTAGTACCTAATTTTCTACCAAAATCAAATATTTGACATTGTCAAATGCTCTTATTTAATATAGAGAGGAATTTTATTCTCAAATCAACACACTAAAGGACTAACCAAACACACCAAAGGAGAACTAACCTTAGTGACACACAGCTTGCACAAAACGTCAATTATCCTACAATTCATGTGACAAATATAATATGTTACATGACTGGAAACTATTGGATGTCTATGTTCCTTTGCTTTTATTCTCTCAAAATAATACATCATTTAGTACGAATCATTGCTTCAAACAAACTGAACTGAACTACTTTCTCCCTTTGTATCTCTCTCACACACAAACCCTATGCTTTCTCTATCTACTCCATCTCTACACTCTTCATCAACCTAAAACACCATCACAACCACCATTATCTTCACCATTCACCACCATCGCCTTCACCACAACCACCACCATCGGCTTTACACAACCACCACCATCGGCTTTACCACAACCACCACCACCACCATCATCACCAAACACTTTCCCCATCACCACCAACACAATCATTGCCGTCGGCCACCACCATAACCATAACATCACCATCAACAAACTATTCTGTCATCACCATCAACACCACCACCGACTCAGATCTACAAATATGCAAATATGTTAATAAGAAAAAAGAAGGAAAAAATCGAAATAAAATAAGTCAAACAACTCAGATCTATAATAATCATCATCGTTGTGACGATGGCAATGACGGTGAAACAAAGCTCAAGTTTCGTCAAGGCGTGGCTAACCAGCAAAGACAACATCGCATATGAGGTGCAAACAACAACTAAATCGAAAGAACAAAGAAGACCATATCGTTACCTTAAGCGAAAGTAAAGGATAACATTATTGAAGAATATTTACCAAGACCAACATTATTGACCAAGATTAGTTCTCCTTCTATTTTGCCCCAAAACTAGCTCCTTACATTGTGCCCCATGATTAGCTCTCCTTGTCTTGTGCCCAAAGTTTAGCCCTTTCTAATTTTACTTTCTTGTATTTATAGAGGAGGTTATCTCCTCATTTGACGTACCAAATATTACAATTACAATATATTAATAATCAAACCACTTTGAATAGTGATTTCATAGTGGGTTATTTTTTTGTTGTATTTATACCCTTAGTTATGGATATAATACAAAAAAACCTTCCAGTCCAGTTAGTTAGCCTGTAGCCCATTTATAAAAGTGATCTGGGTTCGAGACCTTGCAAAACCATTTTTTTTTGTTAACAATTATCATTAACAAAAGCACTAAAGTTACACCATTATATTCTTAAAACATGAACTATCAGTGAAAGCATCACACCTTTTATTTAAATATGATTAGTTGAAGCACAACATCACCTTTAATGTATTAACATTATCATTAAAGTTCACATTATCATCATCAATCAAGGAAAATCTGACTTCTCACCTCTCATTTTCTCGAAACAACTCCATGAGCAATCCCACTAATAATAATTTATTTTCTCAGTGTTTATGTTTATGTATGTGGCAGGCAACATTTCACTCCATGATCAATCCCACTAATAATAATAAAGAATAGCTACTGTTTCGAGAATCTGGAAACGCTAGAAATCTAAAGGTCTTCGGAGACATATTTGTATCCGTAGATGCGTCTGCTGCAGCTAATCAGGAGGACGCGTTTTTGTGGATCACGAACAGAATCAAGGCTGCAGAGATCTCTTGGGACAAATGGGTCGCATTTGATGTTTACGATCTTTCGTAATCTGTTTTCTGTTTACTGTTTTTATTGTTATGGAGCTTCGGTTTGTAATTGTTTGCCGGTTCCTTGCTAAGACTATATATATAAATATATAGTATGTTTGGCCATTAAAAAAATTAATAATTAAGAAATCCAACAATAAAGTGCTTTCCTCAATCATTTATTTATGGAGTGCTTTCCTCAATCATTGAAGGGACCTGAAGGCTCGGGCAACAAAGCATTGACAATAGCAAACCCTATTATGTGAAATATATGGCAACTAGCAAATAACCCGGGAGCTTCCGGGGGTGAATCGCACGTATTTTACTTAAAATATTAGAATAAAATATAATATAAATAATATGGATTTGTTATAGAATAGTTATTAATAATAATGATAATAATAATAAGGATGTTATGTTTTTAGATTATGTGAGAATTTGTTTGTTTGTTCATATAATATTGTTGAAAGTGAAAAGTAACATGTGTATGAGAAATTTGTGAGTTATTTGCGACATTAAGAGAAAAAAGTGGTTGCTAAATGTGTTATATATTGAATTGTGATTGAATTCCGAAAAATATTTAGAGTTTAGAAGAATGTTTGAATTGATGACCACAAAATTAAGTACTGAAAGTAGGTATTGATGTTAGCTAGAAGTGATGAAGTTATTACATAAAGGAATTGTGAGTGGTGAATAATGAACAATTGTTAAAAGTGCCGATCCCTGCTAACATTGGCAAATACGGAAGACTTTCTAAAGGTAAAATGTTAAACTAAGATATTTGGTTATTTGTTGTGTTGGTGCAAAATCACATCACGTAGTTATTATTTTGGGCCTGATTATCCATGTGTGTTATTCATTTACACTATTGGGTCTTGATGGGCCTTGCCAAGTGTTGGTGGTTTGTCTAAGACAAACCCACAATGGATCCTAGTGTCTTACAAAGTCA
The DNA here is from genome assembly GCA_030844895.1 of Ambrosia x helenae. Taxonomy (NCBI): domain Eukaryota; kingdom Viridiplantae; phylum Streptophyta; class Magnoliopsida; order Asterales; family Asteraceae; genus Ambrosia; species Ambrosia x helenae. The sequence continues at coordinate 15,607 of JAUTDX010000373.1, forward strand.
TTTTACATTACATTTCACGATAATACAAATTCAAAACGTTTCATATGTTATTTATGTGACACTAAATCAGTAATATTATGTTATTATGAAAAACACAAAACCAATCAATGAGGGGTAAAAGAAGTGCTTATAACAGTGTGATAAAACAGAAAATCAGTAAATCAGAAGTCAAAAAACTGGTTAAAAGTACGAAGTTTTAGTGAAACATACCTAGGGAATCATCGTTAGATCAAGTTGTCTATGATAACAAACTTGATAGTTCAAAAGTTTAGACTTCAAAATATGAATATACTAACAACTAAAGACGAACATATTGTACTTAACATATTATATTATGTAGAGATGTTCTAATCATTATAAACAGCAAGGAGACCTTCACTTTTGTAGTATTTCAGGCGATATCTGCCACCATTGCGTATTCCAAGTTTTTGCATACATGTTGCCCACTTACAAACTGCAAATCTCACCTGATTTCCGGATACTTCTGCACGAATGTTTTCCTTAATGATATTTCCATCAGCAAACTTGATTTGTAGTTCTGCTCCATTTACAAACTCAGCCTTTCGAGAAAACCATATGGGAAATCTCTGCCATAAGTATTGAGTAAAATTTGACATTAGAATATAAAGTTGTTAAAATAATGTTAATTGAAAGTATTTAAAGATTAAAAAGAGTTGGAACTTTACAAATTTATGTGTAAGTTGTTTAACAACTGTTGGATCTTCATCAGCAGTAGAATCCAAAGTAAGATCAGCAGCATTTTTATCTTCATTAAGAGCAACAGCATCATAATTTTCTTCAACAGCAGGGTCATGTTGTTCAATTGCCGGGTGATTGACTGGAATATGATCATCTGAAAGAGTAGCAGCATTATCAGATTCAATAGGATCTACAGGAGGGTGATGTTGTTGAATAGCATCATCATATTATTCAACAGTAACATCATGTTCTTCAACGGCAGGAAGGTTGGTAGGAAAATCATCATCAGCATCAGATTCATCACTATAAATGTAGATTATTTCATCTACAGTAGTGAAATGATGTTTTAAAAAAAAATGTCAATATGATATTGTGTAATAGAATGAAAATTATTAACAGTATTGTAATTTAAAATGTTGAATGTGTCATAATATTTTGGCTGTCCGATGTAATCAAGTTATAAAATTATGATTAATGAACATATAATATAAAATCAAGTAATGACAATCTATAATAGCTATTAAATGAAATAATTATAGAAAAACATTTCATTAAACATTAAAAAATAAGATTGTTAATAGAACAGTACCTTGTATGTTTGAGTCATTGTCATTAGGTGGAACACCTGTGCCATCTTGAAGGAACAATTCTACAGTGAATGTAGTTTGTTTAACCTTTCTGAAAACTAATGAAACTCCAATTTGCAAGTTTAAATCTTCAAATAGTTTCTTCCATCCGTCAGTGATATACAAATATGTGAAGCTCATTTTCACTCCGACTAACCATTTTGCAGTTCCAAAGCGGATAGTAAACGGTTTATGAAGATTGTTATTTTGAAGATGGTGTTTAAGGTGTTCAGATGTTGAAATCTGTAAAAATAAATTTTAAAAATTTATAAAAATATTGTGAAAATTAATGTATAAAAAAATGTAAATCAGTTATATAAGTAAGTAGATATAATTTTTTACCATGCATTCTGTCTGAGTTGTGAAGGATATGTGGAAGATGTCTGACGGTTGTTGAAGTATGTCTTTTCTTATAATGTCAATTTTAAAATCTACACCGTCAATAAACTTGAAAATAATCAAATCTCCAAGCTTAATGTTCAAAGCAGTTGCAGCGTTTTTCCAACCACCTGTGAAGGAACACATATTTGACTCTTTGACTATGTCAACTAACCAACCATCACCACCAATCTGGAATAAGAAAGCAAGGCTAGTAGGGAACTTGTGCTTTTGGCTTAAGATATCATAACATGGTGGAAGTGTCTGAAAACATTAATCGATAAGTAGAAGTAAATAATGGTAAATACAATAAAATTTAATGTAACACTCAAAAATGTAAATGTAAATTTTACCAAATGTGTATTGTAGTTTCCTACAACAACAGGTACCAAGAATGAACAAACCATTTGATATTCTATAATGTGACAATCCTGTAAAATTTAAAAGAAATGATGAATAGAAGACAAAGTGATGAAATTAATAAAGAACATTAGTGTTACAAAAAAGAACAATATATTCTAAAATATTTCTATTCTCCATTAACTTTAAAGATATAAGTTAGAGACATTAAATTGAAAGAACAAAAAGTAAGTTGTTTTTGTTCAACAATTATCCATCCAGTTTAAAATATAAACATAAAAAGGATAAGTAACATTCATCAAACAAAGGCAAATAAAAATTTTACAATCATGGCACAATGCACATCCAAGTTACCAATTTATGTGTGGAATTATCAACTAAAAGTCAAAAAATCTATCAACGGAACCCTGTCATGAAAGACTGTCCATTGAATTGCAAAAGTTCAAGGAAGCTTATAGACCTATGTCAAGTATGTTGTATAAAGTTGGTTTCAAAATTGATAATCTTAGTTGGTTAAGTGACATGAACTGTTGATGTAAACCCATTTTGACCCACTCCTATTTGAATGTAATTATACAAAGTGTAATAATTATTCTAAAAAAACAAAAACAGGGTAATAATTATACTAAAAACACTTAAAACTACAACATGCAAACAATGATAACCAATGAAAAACAACCATAACCTAATAAAAGTTAGCATGAAGTTATGTTATTAAGAGCAGGGTAATAAGACAATATGTTGTAATTATAATGTGACATAAACAACCCAAAACATTATTGTTAAAAATTTGACCCTCTCCTATTTGAATGTAATTATACAAAGTGTAATAATTATTCTAAAAAACAAAAACAGCGTAGCGTAGACAGAGAGTAAGAGGCGCCACCAGTAGCGACAATAGTAAAAAGAATATTTACTGTTTAACTGGAAATAAAATCATACATATCTGTGACTGAATTGTCGAAAGTCAAAATCACTTCATCTACTCCATGTAATTTGAAGGCGTCTTTACTGGATCGTGATGTAATGTAGGTAATAACTATTATTATGACTTTTGTCTTTCTTTAGTTAAAGTGATTAAAGTTAATAAAGAAGAACAGTGTTACAACAATGAAGAATATTTTTTTTGTTGAAAATTTGTAAAACAACAACATGCAAACAATGTTAACCAAAGAAAAACAACCATAACCTAATAAAAGTTAGGATGAAGTTATCTTATTATGAGTAGGGTAATAAAACAATATGTTGTGATTATAATGTGTCATAAACAACCCAAAACATTATACATCCAACAATTTCATAAAGAATTGAAAGTTTGAGTGATTGCTGTGCCTAATTAAAGCAGATTATAAAGACAATACAGCAAAAGGAGTAATCGTTACAATATAGTAGAACCCTAATAATACAGAGACAAAGATCAGATAGTAATTAAAATGAAGTGTTTGACGATTTTTGAGAAAGAATGAACGATTATTTAGAAAGAATAAAGGACGAATCATACCTGATTGAGTTGTTTTCGTTTGTTAGAATAATCCGTTAGAATGATGTTGAGAAAGATGAGAAAGATGAAGTTTATATTGTTGAGGAATATGGTAAAGGGTTTAGAAAGTTATATCGAGTTACACCCCCAAAATATTAAAAACTCGTGGTGTTACATTTTACAAACCAGTGTCAATACCTGACGGATTCTTCACCTTAGGCCACTATGGTCAGCTGACTGATCATCCACTTCGAGGCTATGTTCTTGTTGCCCGGGATGCTCAAAACACAGAAACCACGTCCCCTGCACTAAAAACACCTCTGGGCTACGACCTGATTTGGTATTCCGGGACTGTTTACGTGTGGCAACCGATCCCACCCGAGGGATATCGAGTTTTGGGATTCGTTGTCACAGTTGATGAGACTGAGCCCGATCTGGAAGAAGTTAGATGTGTTCGAGACGATCTTACTGAAAACTGTGAAGTTGATGATGTGATACTTGAGATCACAAGGAGTCTTAAAGTTTGGAACACGAAAGCCTGCAAAACCGGGATCTTTTGTACAGGAGTTACCGTTGGGACATTTTTTTGCAGTACAGATTGGAATTCGGGTGACGAATTGGATATTTGTTGCCTGCGAAATGTGAGTTTTAATCATGAAGCAATGCCGAATTTAGAGCAAGTAGAGGCATTGATTGATCACTATGGACCCACGGTTTACTTCCATCCCGACGAGGTTTACTTACCATCATCGGTGCAATGGTTTTTCGATCATGGTACCCTTCTTTTCAAAAAAGGAAGGGAGAATGGGATATCGATCGACTCTGGTGGGTCAAACTTGCCGCAAGGCGGGAAAAACGACGGTCAATATTGGTTGGACTTGCCGGAGGATACCAACGATGAAACTTTAGTTAAAAACGGTAATCTCGAGAGTGCGGAACTTTACGTGCATGTTAAACCGGCATTAGGCGGTACGTTTACCGACATTGCGATGTGGATTTTTTGCCCGTTTAACGGGCCGGTAACATTCACCATAGAGTTTTTAAACATAAACTTGGAGATGAACCGGATGGGTGAACATGTTGGGGATTGGGAGCATTTTACGCTGCGGATAAGCAACTTTGACGGCGAGTATGGAGCGTGTATTTCTCGGAGCATAGCGGAGGAGAGTGGGTGGACGCAAGTAACTTGGAGTTCATCGACGGGAACAAACCGATCGTTTACTCATCGAAATTACCCCGGGAAGGTCCCGGGGTTGAAAAATTTAATATGACTTAATAAAAATTGATAAAAGAAGAAAACATTAAATACTATTATTAAACTAACTTCCTATCGGAGTTTAGTGATCACACACATAATATATACACTGCACCTATACTTCACACATCTTCCGCATTCACTGTACAAAACACCTGTCTATATACCTAAAATTCACTAAATTGATAACAAATTCACATTTCAATAAACAATTAACAACCACATGCCTATTCGGATATATAGTTCTCAACACAGTAACAAATAATAATAATATGAATTAAAAACACTGACTTGATTGCTTCTTGGGTCTTATCAACTTCTCTCGAAATATCATCATCCTGCACCAAGCCCATCAACAACACATCAGTCTTTTATAACCCCCTAAAGCATCTAAAATATTGGTAATGAACAAAAACCTTGTTAGTGATGCAATCAATTTTGATATCTTTTCTTTGGGTCTCATATCAGAATTAAGTGAAACTCACACCCTAAATAAAATCAGTTAAGAAAAACACAGATGAGAAGGATCTCATCCTAATATAAATAGATGAAATTTTAAAAGCACTGTTTGTGATTGAGAAAAAGAAACCTGTTCATGTAAGAACGGGAGCGTCCCGGGTTGAAATATTAATTTAAATCGGTCAAGAGCGAGGAGAACTTGAATAAAACCAATAACACATGAATGCCGTGCACAATATAAGGATCAATTTTTAAAAATAATAATAATATTCAAGTGAACTTGCCTGGTTCGAATGAACTTGCCTTCAAACCACCACCTATCGAGCCACCTACCTCCACCCCAGACAAACCCACCACCATACCCGTCGCCTCCACAGCCATGAACCACCACCAAAAACCCACCACCATACCGTCGCCACAGCCATGAACCACCACCAAAAACCCACCACCATTATGTCGCCTCCACTGCCATGAACTAAAATCTCTCAATCAGTGCATGTTCATAGTATTCTAATGAGTAATAACTCATATTCCCTAACCTAAAACCTAATCGGTAATCATCTAAACAATCACTTATGTAAGCTGCAACTACTCAAAAATTCATCAATCTCTAATGACTCCTATAATTCCTAACTTAATCAACTAAACCATAACTATATGTCATAAAGGCTAGAAAAAATACATAACTCTAATATCAATATTCAATACCTAACCTAAAACAGTCTATAAATCCAATGCTACCTAATACTTTAACTTGAAGAATCACTAAAAACCTTGCCGAATCGGTAAAAGATACATAACATATCAACCATACATATGAAATCGATTAATGTCTCCACGGTTCATGTATCATCTTAACCCATAAAATATACTTATGCTTACACTATGTTCCTAAGATTCAGCATAATATTACCTCTTCAAACCTAATTTCATGTATAGATTCTATTTCATTTATATAAAAAAGGAATGTAAAAATATAATATTAACTGTTATCAAAATATAAATAATATTCTTCAAAATAACATACTAACAATTACCTTAATCATATCGTGCAATTATGATTATAGATTAAATATAATACAATTCATAAACTGCACCATGACTCTATTTAAGATTTAGTGAGAGGTTTGTGCCTATTTAATTATGTTATTGCATCAAAAGAAAAGAAACTATTTGTGCAACAACAAAGGATTCATTATCCTTGTATTTAAACTGTAAAATTGGAACACAGTGTACATAGCTCAAAATTAGAAAACTATGCCTTCATATCTTACTTTCATTTTTACATCACGGTAACAAAAGATAGTGTCTAAGTCCTTGCATTGCATTACAAAAGTGTGGTTGTAGCCACAATAACAAAAGGTAGTGTTGCGGCTAATTGTTTTTTTAAGTGGCGCCTGGTTTGTTGTTTTCAATAGTTGGCTCCTGTTTTGCCTTTGTCGTTGTCTTTTGTTTTGTTGATGCCAAAATGCCAACAATAATTGATGTTTTCGGAACAACCTGAATCAGTCATCATGTAAAAAATGGCTTAGTCTAGAAATTAGAAACACTAAGTCACAATCAAATATTAAACGTTGATTTTTCACAGGTTAAAATCTTATGAATTTATCAAATAAATGACATGGCGATTGCAAAACTTATGGATACTACATTGGTTCTTCCAGCTTTAGATCACAAATCATTTTGGATTGATCTAAGACGCCATAAAAGATGTTCATTACATACATAACACATAAATACCATAAGCATAAAGTATTCAAAACTTTTTTTTTTTAAAAAGGACAACCCATCATTCTATGAGTGCTACCCAGGTGAAACAATGACTTGTATTAGGATATAGACACAAAAAGCTAATAGAAAGTAATGAAAACAAACCATGATTTGTTAACTTATAATACTAAAAGCAGATAACTACTAAACACCTCCTGAATTTGTTAAAAACTATGGAAAACAAAACACAATAGTTATTATTAACAATAATCTATCGAGTCAGTGAAAAGTGTTTTGTTTTAATTGATGAAGCGAATAGGATTATAAATCGCCATGTAGAGTTGAAACTAATTAGAATCGAGCCATTGGTTGATCAATGGTTATGAAACCAACTCTATCCGTTTGAATCCACTATGAAACCAACTAAATCCAATATGAGATTTGTATCAAAAGACTAACCCTACAAAGTGTACTTTATGCTATATGCTGAGCCTAAAAAACTCTCGCTTTTCAAGAGCCTTGCATCGAGGCCCAAGGCTCACCCTTTGCGCATTAAGTGTGCCTTACGCCTTTGACAACTATGGTGTATAATTGTATACATAAGAAAATGAAATTAACAAATAATGTTATTGTAAGAGTTGATTATTTATAGACATTCTGAGAAATGTTTTGATTACGATAAAGTTCTGCTATACTTCCCATATGTATTTGAAATGAAGTTTCTTGTCAGCTATAAAGTTTCACATATACTTATGAATACATTTTGTTAGCAAAAACAATTGTTGCATAAAAATTACTTTTTCATACCAAGCTTGATCCTACATTTTGAAGGCTCCCTAAGCTATCGAACCGAGCTAAGGCCCACTAAATCAAGCCCTGTCAGGACTCAGGATCAACCACAGTGCAACTTGTAAATATAGGACATATATCCCATCTACTTTAAATACAACATGGTGGTATCTATCTCTATATTAGATTATTAGTGTTTATACTTGAGGAAGATAGCTAGTAATAGTTCAAGAACTCAAGAATGTTGATAAATAAAAATGATTGTTATTATAGTTTAGGCGATTCTAAAGAAACGCCAAAACTAATATAGTTGAGGCGTTTCAAAAGAATCGCCAAAACTATATTAGTTTAGGCGTTTCAAAAGAATCGCCAAAACTATATAGTTTAGGCGATTCCAAAGAAACGCCAAACAATCGCATACCATATATCATTATAATCTATTCAACAATCGCCTAAATAATGAAAAAAATGAAAAAAAACTGGAAAAAAAAAGATAACAAAAAACAGGAAAAAAAAATGAAAAAAACAGAAATGGGTCAATATGGATCACAGGACCATTATGCAAACGGGTCAAATGGGTCATAAGTATGCAAACGGGTCAAATGGGTCATAAGTATGCAAACGGGTCAAATGGGTCATAAGTATGCAAACGGGTCAAATGGGTCATAAGTATGCAAACGGGTCAATAAGTAATTAGATAGCTATATATACTAAGTTAGGATAGTATGCAAATGGGTCAATATGGATCAAAGGACCATTATGCCCCTGAACCAAAACAGTTCGACAATATACAAGGCTGCATAATTCAACAACAACACTCGATAAGCGATTCCAAAGAAACGCCAAAACTAATATAGTTGAGGCGTTTCAAAAGAATCGCCTGACGTTTCTTTGGAATCGCCTAAACTATATAGTTTTGGCGATTCCAAAGAAACGCCAAACAATCGCCTACCATATATCATTATAATCTATTCAACAATCGCCTAAACAATGAAAAAAAATGAAAAAAAAAACTGAAAAAAATAAAAAAAAACGAAAAAAAAAAACAAAAAAAAATGAAATGCCTCAATTAATATAGTTTAGGCGATTCAAAAGCAACGCCAAATCTAATATAGTTGAGGCGTTTCAAAAGAACCGCCAAAACTATATAGTTTTGGCGATTTAAAAAAGAAACGCCTCAAACGGGTCAAATGGGTCATAAGTATGCAAACGGGTCAATCAAATACATACAAACCTCATAGTACAATTATTAACAATTCAGATAAACATACCAACGCAAGCACTCTTTTGCATCCCCAATAGCATGTTCGAGTTGGAACAAAAAAGATGTTGCTTGAATTCTCCCTCGGTCTGTTGTGAGAATAGTATGAGCCATATGAATGTCTAGTCACTTCCATGCTGAGACATCACAGTAAGCTGAAAATACCATAAAATATCTAGACTAAAGAAATTGAAATTAATTTTTATATATGTAGTACAGTAAGGGAAATTATCAAATGGAAGATTACCAATCACATATGTATTTATTATCTCCATCAAGCCATTATGTGGTGTAAATTAGTCTAAGCATTACTCAAGAAAAGCAACATTTCCTTGAATTTCATTAGTTAAGTCCATCATATATTCAAATTGAAGAGAGACATTGCATTTTGTACAGACCATGTAGAAGCATTACACACAAAATTAGCATAAAATGAATTCATGCCTTTTACAAAACAAAGTAACGACTCCATTAAATATTGACAAATTAGCATAAAAAGCACAAATTTAATCAACCATCAAACTAACAAACCATCTTAAACAAAACGACGCCACTAAAGTAGATCCCATAATGGATTCAAGTAAGAACCCCCACAATGGATTCAAGTAAGAGCCCCACAATGTTGTTTATGGAGCTACATATGAACTTCTGTGACCAATTTAAATGAGATACCATACTCTTCTCTATTGTTGTCCCCTAATCATGACAACGCTATTAGTTTCTTACAAAAAAAAACATACGATTTTGAGTTAATAGACCATTGTACATACCTGGTAAACTAAAAAAAAACATTGCAAGTCGTCGGCCGGGCTAAGGCATTTGAGTTGCCAGTGTCGTAGCTCAACCTGAAATGGTACACAAGATGGCTTAAACCAAACAAAGCTCAATTAGGGATAAGAATGATCAAAAGTGTAATTACTAATTATAGATGCCCTGGTATCCTCAGGCATGCCATCTAATATATTCTGTAGAGATTAATATATGAACATGATACAAAGTTAAAGAGAGGATGTGCCAGTTCTTATACATCCCAATATAGATCAATATATTGCAAGAAATGTTACAAATTATACAAAAGTAAGCCAAAAAAAATAACAAAATCCTAAAAAGTTAGAGATCCTTGAAAATGACATGAGCACTCCCATCACCTAAACACCTAATCAAATCCATTACTATAATTTTTAAAAATAAATAGAAAGCAAACAACTATGGGTTGACCCACCAACATGCTTGATTAAATGGATCGGCCCACGCCCACCAACCCATTTAATCTGCTATGGATCATTGTTCTTTCTATCAGATTTTATAAATGAACTGAATGTAGAGCTTGCCTGATAAAATTGCCGAAAAGCAGCCAAGTCAAACAGTGCCTGCTTTGACGAAAGAAACTGTAGATTTTTGGTAGTTAGAGATTTAAATGGAGAACTCTTTCCATAATACCGATGCTCGAGAGTCACCACAGCAACTCCGAACTTTTTAGCCAAAACCTGTTCGAAAATACCACTATGTAAGAACTTACTCCAAGTTTATACAAACAATCACAATTTATAACCTCTTATATCACAAGAAATCTGCATAAAAACATCACATATATCTTGAAATTTGGTCAAATCAGTGGACATACACTTATATAATCATTCTGTATCCCTCCACAAGCAGATTCACCACATATCTTCAAAAAGATAGAACCATCAGGTACCCTGAATTCATCCAAGTATTCATAATATCTTTGTCCGAAATTACGATGATCCTGTTATAAATTTTACTACTTTAGAATAAAAGACTGAACCCAATAACCAGAGATAATATTACAGCATTGCATTCAATGAAGGTTCGTTTACCGATATTAGAGAAGCAGGTGGTGGCAATTAAAGCCTTAATTTCTTCATGTATCGAGACACACAATTTCAAGTCAAATAATTCGACTTGTTTATTCAAATCTTGCAACTTGAATATAGTAAATCATACGCCCATGTATGATGTGTTTGATTGACAAAAAAAAAAGACTGAACACTAACAAAGTCATACGGCCTTGTGATGTGAAACGCAAGCTGGTGAATGCTATTGGGGACGGTGTTCATACCACGGCCCAATTTAAAACCGATAAACTGAAACTAAAACAGGAATAGAAATCATAAATACCCAAGAACATAAATGGTAGCAGGAGGAGCAGCATGTAACCAATAATCAAGATTCATATTATTCGAAGGAGACTTCCCTCCCACATTCCATGTAGCTGAGAAAATGCTAGTTCAAGAATCCAAAAAAAATGATCACTTAAATGTTTAATCATAAGTAGAAAGCCAAAAAAAAAAACACACACACACAATCATACCTATAATTCTGCACATTAATAACGTGTGGCTGGTCAAGATCCCCCCTTCCCCACCTACCACCATTTGTACTCTTGCTATCCACCTCTGTTCATTAGAGTGATACATACCATAAGTAACTAATACATAAAATAAAAGAGAACTGACAACAAACTGTGTTGCTAACGCTTTTTGATCAAATTAAATTAAAATGCAACAATAACAGTAACGGTACCTGTTTTGTACTTCTTGATTGCAGGTGGTTCCCTTTCACAAAAACTACCAAATACAAAATAAAAAAAAAACAAACCTTCAAATTTCTAACAGACATTTCAAATCGAATAATAATAATCCCAACAATCTGAGCAGAATTTACAAAACCAACCAACGGATTTCGCCTTAACATTGAACCGATTACACCGCGCAAGTAATGTGAATTTCTTTCCCTCTCGGTGAACGCAAGCCCCTTGTTATGGTGTGGATCCCTCATCAAAGTGTATCAACTACAAATAATAACAATTCACAGTTACAGCAAAATCACATTATATCAACATCAACATCACCCTCTGCATTCCTAAACCCTCACATCAAACACACACACCCTAACTAATTAATGTAATCAGCACAACTACTATAAGGCGCATAACTAATATTGATGAATCCGGCTGAAAACCATGTATGGATTGTTAAATACCGATTAGAATAAGATATGCAAAACTGAGAGAATAACATCTTCAATCTCTTCTTTAACTATGGTAGCACCAATAACAACCCTATGAGGAAGGATAGCACTTACAACAGAATGAGGAGCTATTGATTTAAAAGCCATTATCCAAGCAACCAGAAAATAAAAATTCGCCATTGGGATGATTATATTCCTCAATATATCAATCTCAAACATGAGACTCTCCTCCAACTTCTTGTTCAGTTTCCCTGCAACAATCTCCTTAATCGCAACTTCCATACCATTAACCGAATGCCTCGCATGCCACACATAGAAAACGAACTCGACCCACCTGTTTCCCAACCACATAATCCCCACCGATCGACCCTGTACGAAAACTGACTCATCATCTATTCATCCAACAAATTCAAACATAAAAACAACCCTACTTAAAAGTATCAACTACTCTTTTCTAATGATTTTAATATTTGATTTTAGACGAATTAATTGATAAGTGAGGAAGATGATAAGGCCTAGGTATTGTGATGTGAATGTAGATGGGTAATCGGCAGTAATGAAGGAATAGATGCTAATAAAAGAAGAAGAACAAATATGTAATTAATTATACATGTTAACAACAACTTACACAAGATTGACAGGAGCAAAGCTTCAGATTATTTGAGAGGTGAGAGAGACGTAAGAGAATGAGAAGATGAAGAGGCTGATGAGATAATTGAGAGGTGAGAGAGACGTGAGAGAATGAGAAGATGGAGGTGAGAGAAACATGAAGAAGAGGCGGATAGAGAATGAGAATAGGTTAATGAGATTGTAGGGTTTCAATTGTGTATTTTTTTAATTAATTAAAAAAACAAAAAAATTAAAAACATCAAAACCTTTACATTAAGATGCCACGTGGCAATTTCAAGGGGGGATTGAAGGAACCAATGGCCGCCACGTCAGCAAAAGTCTTTTCTTTTATATATATATATAGATGCTAGCTGAATGTTAGGCTGAACGGTGAACGGACGCCCCCCACCCCCGTCCCAGCCCTTTTCCCCTGTCCCCAAGCCCAACACCGCCCCGGGTGCCCCGTCCCCACCCACCCCCGTCCCCCCGTCTCCCTTGGGACGCCTTGGACGGACCAATCAGGTTCAAGTTTTATTTTTTTATTTTTTATTTTTTTCAAAATTCCAACGGCTCTTTTCTTTATAACGGCTATTTTTTTTTTATTTTTTTTTCTAAATTCTATCTATAAATATTATACCACTCTCCCATTTTTATCCACTCCATCTCATTCCAAACCCTTTATTTTATATAAACTTCCCACTTTTTTATAAAAAAACTCATGGATCCTTTCCAACAATTTAACGAAGACCCGAATCAACCTAACCCGAATAACCCTTTCACCACACCCGGTTACACACCCGTCATTGATCCACCCATATCGCAAACCGTTCCAATATTGCCGCATGCGGCTCAAATGCTTCAAAACCCGGCGGCTTATGCCCAATTACACCCGGTAAACTACATGCAAATGCAACATATTATGAACCTAGCAAGCCAAGTGGGTTTTACATCACACTATTCTCCACAATTTTCACCACAATTTTCTCCACAATCACAACCAACTACACCTATCGGCACATCACAACCCACTACACCTATGGAAACATCACACCCCGTTGACGATGAGAACGAAACCGATGTGGAGATAGTTCCCGAAACCCAAGAGACCCCATCGACCCAAAAAGGAAAAGGGAAGCGCAAAGGAAAACAACGAGATCAAGGACCGGGACGTGGTAAACCGGTTCAAGGAGTCGCGCAATCATGGTCCGATGTTGAAGAGGAAGCCTTAGCTAAGGCTTGGCTCGCGGCTTCAAAACGCCCGACAGTCGGTAAAATTTTAAAACTTGCGTAAAATTTATATTTGTGTATTTATTTTTTCTGAAAAAATATATATGTTTATTTATTTTTTTAAAAGCCGATTATATATATATATATATATATATATATATATATATATAATTTGTATATAAATACCATTTTTTAAACGTTCATAGGTACCGCCCAAAGTGTTGAGGCCTTATGGGAGACGGCGAACGATTTTTTTCATAAGTATATGCAAGCTAAGACGCTCTAAGCTCGAAATGGAGAAAGTTGAATGCGGATTGTGGTAAATTCAATGGAATTTACAACCGTATTAAGGCTCGTCCGCCTAGTGGATGGAATGAGCAAATGATTTTTGAAAAAGCGATGGCGGACTATAAAAGCGAAACGAAAAGAAATTTCTCGATGATACGGGCTTGGCAGGTTTTGAAGGATGAACAAAAATGGGCGGGGGTCCGAAACGAGGTTGAACGGGCCAAACGAAAAACCAAAGCTAAGAAAGCAGGCCCGTCCGTTCCAATCAACATTGATATGAACGACGAGCCCGATAATGAAGAACCAATTTATGTGGAGGAGGAACGCCCCACAGGTTTATAAATTTATAGTTTTTTTTAAATAATTTGTTCGTTTATTTTTCATACTATAAAATGTTTGCGTTTTTTATGTAGGTCGGGATAAAGCTCGAAAGGAAATGGCGGCAGGAAAGAAAGCGGTGGGGTCGAGTAGCACGAGCGGGAGCGCTTTAAAGCTTGATAAATTAACCGAAGCTATGGAAGTTTTCAACAGAGCTAACGAAGAAAAAATAAAGCTCAAGATGGAAAAGATCCGGTTGATTGATGAATCGAAGGCGGTGGAAGAGTGGAAAATTATGGAGGCGGATATCTCGAAGTATCCCGAAGAACGACGCGGCCCGTTGAAGAAGTTGCGAGACAAGTTTCTTCAAAAATGGAAGTAGTTTTATTTTTTTTAGGAAATCGTATGTTATTTTTAAGTATGTTTGTTTTTTTTTAATTTTAGGATGCTTTTGTAATTTTTATTTATATAATTTAGTATTTATTTGAACATTATTTTATTTACTTATTTACTAATAAAAATAATATTAGAAAACGAAAAAAATATATTAAATGCTTGAGACATGGGGTTGTTCATGTCTGCACACCCCACCCATGTCTAAGACACCACTTAAGTGATGTGGCAGCCTACGTGGCACTGAGACATGAGGTTTTTCATGTCTGCTCACCTTATAGCCTTACAAGACAAAGTAAACAAAGAACGCGCCGCAAAGCGACCGCAGAATCTACCTAGTTTCAATCAAGAAATAAACAATTCTTCTATCTCAATACTTCTCATAATCCACTTTGCCGTTTTGAGAGTCGGTTACTAGAAACCGAGTAGCCCTTAGGCTGCAGGGCTAAACAAACAAAATTCATGGTATCAGACTCCTGAAACAATTTGCTCATCATCTGCAATCTATCCTAAATTTTCCCAAAACTCAACCCAAATCAAAAATAAAATCCCATTGCTTCCAAAACCAAAAATCATCATCTCAAACCAAAATTATACTAAAAAAAAAACAAAAAAAAAAAACCAACCTGTTGTTCTGTTAGAAAAGTAAGGACAGATTTGATCATCATTTCCTTGTTTAGAAGCCATCTACAGCTCAGCCAATCAACTAGCCGTTAGGGTCAAGATTTCCAGTAATGTTTCCTTTTTCGAGTCAATTGTATCCCTACTTATTGGGGCTGTTTTTCTTGCATTGTAATAGACAACACTGAGTCAATACAATCTTTTTATCTGATAAGAAAAACATGGTATCAGAGCGGGTCTTTTGATTCTGAGATCACCGCTCATAATCTTCCAAAAGCCATTTTTTTCATCCATCCATCGGAAACCCGGCTGTCATGTCTGAATACAGTAACACGGTTTCCGATTTATCAATACAACTAGCCAAGCTTCTCAAGTATGGCCTCAATGTCCAACCCCAAAATCCATAATTATCCGATAACCTGCAAATCAACCTCAAGCTTAACAGTCACAATTACGCCTTATGGACTCGAATGATTCAAGTCGCCATAGGCGAAAAGTCAAAAAACTTGTTAAAACACCTAACCTCAAACCCTTCGGATCCAAGCGATGAAACTCATGATCAATGGGAACAAGATGACATGATCGTCTTATCATGGCTCATTCAGAACATCGAACCAACACTCGCCAACAACCTAACCGAGTTCCCTAACGCGAAAACGTTGTGGGACGCTCTGGTGAACACTTACAGTAGCGGAAAGGACACCTGCGTTACAGACCCAGGAAACCCTAAAAGTTCCAGGATGGTGTCAAAGGGGGTCCGCCGGCCGCCGCCTACCAAACCTGATAAAACCCATATGAAGTGTACACACTGTGGGATGACAAAACACACCAAGGAACAGTGCTTCAAGCTTGTCGGTTACCCCGAATGGTGGAATGACGGGCACAAAAAGGGAACAGGAAAGGCGGCAGCCGCCACCAGCAACACCGGAGATACCGGCGGCGGCTACCAGCAGCAGCAACCAGGTGGCTTCGGAGGGATTGCTTTCAGAGATGATTGCACCATGGATGGAGGTAACAGGTTTGAGAGAATAATCTCAAACCATATTCATAATCCCCATTTCTTTGATTATAAGTTTACAGACCTTTCTTGATGCACATAGTGATACACACAGAGGTAATATAAACAAATCATCTTTGGAACAAATAGAAAAGTCATGTGATTCTCTTGATGCACAAATCGATACACCCACTGTTGATATAGAGGCATGTGATAGTCATTCCCAATGTTCACAGAAAAGAGAAGAAAAAAATTGGGCCATGCTTGTTATAAATTATCGCCCCATGAGAAAACAGCATCAAAAGACATATTTTATAAGAATAAAAAGTGTTTTCTTATTAAAACATGTTTATAGAGAAAAAAAGGACTTTTTTAAAGAATTTTTTTTTCTAAAAAACATAAAAGAACAAACTTTTTAAAGAAAAAAGGTAATTTCGAACCTCAAGCTAACATGGCCCAAAACCATAACAACACAAGTGAATCATGGATTTTTGACTGTGGTGCCACCGACACCATGACATACGATATATCTGATATAACTAGCAAAAGTAAACCTAGGATTAATCATATCAAAACCGCTAATGGGGAAGTTGTTCCTGTTAAAGGAAGTGGGACTATTGAAATATCTCCCACGTTAAAACTGTCAAATTGTCTTTACGTCCCCTCCTTATCTCATAAACTATTGTCCATTAGCCACGTAACAAAAGAGTTAAATTGCACCGTCTTGATGCATCCAACCTTTTGTATATTTCAAGATATCAATACGGGAATGATCATTGGGCGTGGCACTGAGCGATCAGGGCTATACTATGTGGAGGAAGTGACTCACCATGGTAAAGTGATGCTTGCTCACGGGACTACAAATAGAGAGGCTTGGCTTTGGCATAGGAGACTAGGACACCCATCTATTGGCTATTTACGTCTTTTATTTCCAAAACTTGTTCCCTCAAATAATATTTTCAATTGCGAAACTTGTGTTCTAGCTAAAAGTCATAGGCAGACCTATAAATTAAATAACATGAAAGTGGATTCACCATTTTCTCTTATTCACTCCGATGTTTGGGGACCCGCAAAAGTTATCGGGGGACAAAACTTTCGTTTTTTGGTTCTTTTTATTGACGATTGCACTTGCATGAAATGGATTTATTTTTTAAAACACAAAAATGAGGTTTATGAGAAATTTATGATATTTTATGCCATGGTACAAACACAGTTTGAAACTAATATTCAGGTTCTTCGATCTGATAATGGAGGAGAATATATCAATGATTCCATGAAACAATTTTGTCAAAACAAAGGCATTATCCACCAAAAAACATGCCCATATACTCCCGAACAGAATGGCACAGTCGAACGAAAGAATCGCATCCTTTTAGAAATAACGCGTGCCCTTTTAATTGAATCTCGAGTTCCAACATTTTTTTGGCCTGAAGCAGTGTCCACTGCCACTTATTTAATCAACCGATTGCCCACTAAAGCTCTTAATTCAAAAACTCCCCTTCAGGCTTTGTCTGATTTTACCAAAATTCCGCCACCTCTCACATTACAACCACGGGTTTTTGGATGCACTGTCTACCCTCATATACCAAAACATGATCGGGGCAAACTCGGCCCATGTGCCGAGAAGTGTGTATTTGTTGGCTATGGTATCGATCAAAAAGGATACCGATGCTACAGTCCAAAACGTCGACATATGTACACTACTCTCAACTGCGACTTTCTTGAAACCCAATTTTTTTATACCTCCCAACACAGTGGTCAGGGGGAGAAAGAGTGTGACACCCTGAGTTTGCTAAAGTGGACTCCTTCATCAGGAGAAGTTAATGTAACACCCCAGAGTAGGCCCCGAAATTGTTTTGTGCAATATTATTTTATATAGTAAATAAACAATAGGAAATGAATAATAATTAGTATGTTTATATTCGAAACTAAGACCCGAACCATTATATTAAGCTATTATACACGAGGGTGTGTTACGTAACCGAACCAATACGCGACGTGATACCGAACCCGAAACCCAAATAATTATATAAACTATCTTGTTATATGAAAACACGTGTTATTAGACCGAACTAATACGTGTAACGAACCCGACCCAACCCGTAATCTTTGATTACTCAACATGTGGACACATGGCATCATCCTAAGATGCCATGTGCCCCACCTATCCCTTTGACACACCTCATTATTTGAGACACATAACCGACCCCTATCAGCCATAAAAACTCACGCACCCACACCCTCTTATCATTTCCAACATAAACACACACCACACATTTTGATACATATATAGAGAGAGAGAGAGCATATGGGTCAAGAGAGAAGGAGCCGAGAGAGGAGGTGGTTCCCGGCGGTTCACGACGGAGCTCCGGTGGCTCCGTTTTCCCAAAATCACACACACACACACTTTACAGCAGATTTAGAGAGAGAGAGTGCTGAGAGAGAAACACAGAAGATAGAAAGAGACAGAGATACCGATCGGAAATAGAGGAAGAAAGGATCAAGAGGAGCCAGCTGTGGTCTTTGACCTGCCGGCACATCAGGTTCAGGAGAAGAAGACGAAGGGGCGGCGCCGGAGGAACTAGGGTTCCGGCAGCCGAAGAAGACGACAGAGCCTATGGTGGCGGCGGCTAGCTAGGGTTCCGATGACAAACTCCAAGGACAATAACTTCTGGACATGGTGACGATGGTGTTCTAGGGTATCGATTTATGTTCGAGGTTGTTTCATCGGAGGTGATTATCGTAGTAAGAGTCCAGAACTGAGATTACTGATGATGAGTATGTTAAGGGTTGTCTAAAGTGGTTAATAATGGTTCATAGAGGAGGTTGTCAGGTGGGATCTCTGTGGTGGTTATAGTGACCGGAATGGAGGTCGATGATGATTTCTAGTTAAGGCTTATGTTGGGTTATAATCAGGGCTAGGCACTTGGTCAGGAAGATGGGTCAAAGGATTAGTCAACAAAAGTCAACCATGGTCAATGTCGGTCAACTGTAGTCAACCGGTCAGACCCGGTCAACACGAACCATAACCCGATACGTGAGGTATGACCGGACCTACTAACTAGATAATTGTATTAGTTATAAACTACCTAATTATATCGCGTGTGGGACTTGACGAGTAGTATAATGGACCGATACCGAACCATGATTAGATTTGGATACCTTGGACTTGATATTTGATTATGGACATAATAATAATAGGATGTTATGATATAAACTCGGACGTTTAGACTAATCGCATAAACATTAAACATAGGACTTGGAAATTGATATATGGGATATAAGATTCGGACGTGGTTATATGTACTAAGCTTAAACATATATGAATTAGAGTGGATGTTACCTTGACACATTGGACCTGAATACGTAAGACATGGACTTGACACTTGGGTAATAAGACTAGGATCCGAACTTGATAAAGTGTGTTATGTGAATACATGTATTATAACGAACTTAACCATAATATCACGGACATAGGTATCTAAGAATGGGACTTGGCATTTGGATATAAAATTGGATCAGAAAGACAAATAGGATTATATAAGTTTACCCCATTGTTTATCTAACACTAAGATGTATAATATAGGAATCCTACGGCCGAGGTCGTCCCCACGCATAACAACTATAAACATAATCAACACTAACAATATTGTTGCCATAGGGTCCGGTTGAGGAGAATGCTCGTACGCAATACCAGGCATCCCGTGTCACTATATTTATACTTGTGCATTAATTATCCAGGTGAGTTCGTGTACTTCCCCTTTTTCTGTTTTACTGTTTTGGGGTGAACATATGCTTGTACGTGTAAACTGTTTTGTGTAAACTTACTTGATGTGACAAGGGCTCCCGAAACCAGATGCACAATCATTAACCCAAGGGAGTTGGGCCACTTAATATATGGGTAGTACTACTTGGGGAATCCCCCACGCACAGTGGATCCGGAAGCCCGGAAAACCCTCCACTGAGGTCTGGGGACCGTTGCGGCATATATTATGCCGTAGGGAATCCATAATGGGAGTAGATGGATTCCGTGTTAGGATTGAGGTGTGATACTTGTACATCACCATGTGTTTAACTGTGTAAACTTGTTTTCGAACTATTAAACTGTTTTGGATTTACTTAATAACTTACACAGACTCACCAACATATTTGCTGACCCAACTCTTTTTAAGCATGTGTTCAGGTACTGCATTCGGATGATTATGGAGCATACGGATTATGTTCATATGATATGGATTAGAGGTGATGATCGCTAGATGACTTTGATAGAAGATTCGGCTCTAAGAGTTGTGGAATAGAGCATTAGAGATAAGCACTGGTAGAAGCATGAACGACTAGTGGATTACACTCCTCAACTGCTTCGACGACCGCCGCGTCTCGTCCCTGCATTATATATCAAACTATTTATTTAAGTTGTGTATTTTATTTTTTTGGATTAGTTGTATAAAACAATAAATATTTGTTATCGTTGCTTTCGTTGTGCAAGTCTGTTACCAAACTGTCATTTCGACTAGCCCCCACCGGGTCGGGTTGTTACAGTTAATTATAATACCCAAAATAAGTCACCTACTTCTGATGCCCCTGGCGTTAGTGCTACTAACCAAGATGATCTTCCTAGTCCAAGTACTAAGGTAAGTCACTCTCACACACATGAAGAAACTCAAAATATTGAATCTCAAACTGAACCTCAAACTCATGAGGATATTCATAATATTGAATCTCATACTGACAACAATGATATAGCACTAGAACAGAATTTGCAAGGAGAGCAATTACATGATCAAGAAGAACCAATACATGAACAGGGGAAACAAGATACAAATGAGAGATACGTTTTACCTCCAAGAGCCAATAGGGGGGTCCCTCCAAAACGGTACTCTCCAGGAAAAGAGACGCATTCATCTAGATATTCCATGGCAAACATTGCCAATGGTAACTTATCCAGGAAAGCCAAAGCTTTCATCGCCTCTCTATATAATGAGCAACCCCCAGTCTCAGTAGAACAAACTTTGGGCTCTGGAAAATGGAAAGATGCTATGGAAACAGAGATGAAAGCACTTATAAAAAATGATACATGGGAAAAGTGTGTTCTTCCTCCTGGAAAGAAACCAGTAGGATGTCGTTGGGTTTTTACAATCAAACATAAACCTGATGGATCCATGAAAGATATAAAGCTCGTCTTGTAGCAAAGGGCTACACTCAAACATATGGAATTGATTATTCCGAGACTTTTTCCCCGGTAGCTAAAATTGACACAATCCGCGTTCTATTCTCTGTCGCTGCAAACGAGGGATGGCCCCTTCATCAGTTTGACGTAAAAAACGCATTCCTACATGGAGAATTGAAAGAAGAAGTTTACATGGAGGCCCCCCAAGATTCACAAGTAACTTCAAAAACAAGGAAGTGTGCCGGTTAAAAAAATATCTTTATGGTCTTAAACAATCCTCTTGTGCCTGGTTTGGCAGATTTACATTAGCAATGAAAGGATATGGTTTCCAACAAAGCAATGTTGACCATACATTATTCCTTAAACGAATAGGTAAACTTATAACTTGTTTAATTATCTATGTTGACGATATGATTATTACAGGTAATGATGAAGAAGAAATAAAGAAACTAAGGAAAAATCTTTTCACCGAATTCGAAATGAAGGACGTGGGAAGACTCAAGTACTTTTTTGGAATTGAAGTCCTCAGGTCTCAGCGAGGGATTTTTATATGCCAAAAGAAGTATATCCTAGATCTCCTAGCCGAAACAGAGATGATTGATTGCAAGCCAGTTGATACTCCAATAATGACTAACCTGAAACTTTGTATAGAAGAAGGGGCAAGATTGGCAGATAAAGAAAAATATCAACGATTGGTGGGCAAACTCATATACCTTTCACATACTCGCCCTGACATTGCCTATGCAGTAGGAGTTGTCCGTCAATTCATGCACCAACCTCAGGAAGGTCACATGGATGCAGTATTAAGGATCGTAAGATATCTCAAAGGGACAGTAGGTCATGGGATCTTATTTCAGAAAAATAAACATCTAAGGATCCAGGCCTATACAGATGCAGACTGGGCAGGAAATAAAGAAGACCGAAGATCAACTTCTGGATACTTTACTTTAGTTGGTGGAAACTTAGTTACATGGAGAAGCAAAAAACAAAAAGTTGTCGCCCTATCCAGTGCCGAAGCAGAATTCCGAGGCATTGCAAGAGGGTTAGCAGAAGTTCTTTGGATACGCAAACTTTTGTTAGAAATTGGTTTTTCTCCCACTGTACCTAGTAAAATCATGTGCGATAACAAAGCAGCCATACAGATTTCAGAAAATCCTGTTCAACACGACCGTACGAAGCACGTGGAAGTGGATAGACACTTTATTAAAGAAAAACTTGAAGCATGGATTATAGTACTCCTGTTCGTTCGCTCAAAAGACCAACTCGCAGACATTTTAACCAAAGCCGTCAATGGAAGACTTTTCAACAGTTGTCTTAACAAGTTGAGTATCAGAGATCCCACTACTCAACTTGAGGGGGAGTGTTAGAAAAGTAAAGACAGATTTGATCATCATTTCCTTGTTTATAAGCCATCTACAGCTCAGCTAATCAACTAGCCGTTAGGGTCAAGATTTCCAGCAATGTTTCCTTTTTCGAGTCAATTGTATCCCTACTTATTGGGCTGTTTTTCTTTCATTGTAATAGACAACACTGAATCAATACAATCTTTTTATCTGATAAGAAAACAGTTCAACACTGTCGATTTACAACAGCCGCTAACCTCCTGCTAAGTTGTGATGGGAAAAAGGTTAAAAAGAGGGCAGCCTGTAATGCTTAAAAGGATTAACGGTTTGCAACCGCTTCTCCCTAAACAGTTTCACTACCGACACAGTGGTTGATGACGTTTCAGTAATTAAAGAGACACATACATGCCGTCATATTGTGGAAGGCATCAATTTGGAAAAGCTTTCTTTAAAAATATCATCATTGGAGTCTCTTAAATATGATGATTGTAGGGATGGAGCGGCTAAGGGGGGAAGGGGCGCTCCACTGAAGGTGTTTTCACTTCACTGATTTCTACCAATCTTGCACTGCCACATCACTTCACTGATTTCCTTCACTGAAACACTTTTTTGGAGGCAGCACTCCACTGATTCTTTACCCCATTATCAATTATTTTCACACATAATAATAATAATAATAATAATAATAATATGTTGGAAATATACAACAGAAGATATATTATGTTTTCAAGCAATTGGGTCCACATATTATTTATTCTTATCTATTTTTATATCCCCCCCCCCCCCACACACACACAATACACCTATAAATATTATATCTATTATATCTATCTACTTCCTCAACTACATACCTGCAACTTAAGAAAAAAAATCAACATACCTTTACAACTTAAAAATATACAGAGAAGAGAAGAGACTAAAAGAAGAGGGAGAGATAAAAGAGAGATTAGAAGAAATAATATTTTATATAAATTCACGGGTTCAAGAGGCCAAGACCAAGACGCTAAATCGGAAATAAGGTTTTCTTTTACGAGGATCCAATAACACAGCCCAAAAGTTCATATTAGATCTAAATATTGGGCCGACCCAAACTTATTGATTACTTAATTGACAACTTCTTACTACGGTGTCGTTTGCCTCTACATCTTAAAACACCACGGGCCGACCCATTAGGCAACTTCTTACTACGGTGTTGTTCGCCTCTACATCTTAAAACTAGGGGGTACAAATGAGTTAAGCATGAGTTTGAGCTTGATTAGCTTATGAGAGCTTAAGTTCAGTTCGGGCTTGACCCGTTTATTACTATTAGTTAATATATTAAATAAAAATGATATAAATAATAATAGGCTCGTTTAGGCTCGCGACCTCAATAAGTAAAGCTCGAGCTCACATTCGTTTACTAAACAACTTTAAATGAGAGGTAAATATTATTAAAAATTAGTAAAATTAATATTACACAGGCTTGATAAGGCTCGACTAGCCTAAACGAGCCTCACATATTAGGCTCGTGCTCGGCTCGTCAATAACATTTCAAGCTCGAGCTCGACTTGTGTATTATTTGCAAGTTGTTTATATATGTTCCATAACTAATATATACATTTTATTTTCAACCAACTGATGATGTTTACTACTCCCCTCCGTCCCAATTTAAATGTCTTTTCCTTTTTTGGTTGTTCCAAATTAAATGTCCCTTTTCCAAAAATAGAAATGCAATCTTCAGTTTTGCCTATAAAAGACAAAACACAATCACCACTTTTGAGGATATTATTGTCATTTTACCATATACAAACAAAAGATTTCTTAAAATGTGTGTTTTTGACCCATGACATTTAAATTTAGACGGAGTGAGTAATATTTAAAATTTCATATACCAAAGTAAAATGTAATAATAATTTTCTTATTATTTAAATCTTAACTCTAATTTGTTTTTCTACACAAATGTATAGTAATTAATTAATAACATTGTTATCTACTTATCTTAAACCTTATCATTTGTAAATTTGTTTGAAATTCGAATTATTATACCCCTCGATTATTTTTATCTGTTAAACCTCGTCATTTAGAAGTTATGATATTTCCTGCGTTTTAATTAATCACCAACTTAAATTTTATTTTTTCAACGGGAGCACCCAAAAAAACCTTCCAGCTGCCCTTCACAATTTTATCTTCTCGGTTGGTTCTCTCTTCTTCATAAACCCTACGTACCCTAAAAATTCATACCTCCGTGAAAATCAATATGGCAGACTACGTACCATTC
Organism: Ambrosia x helenae; assembly: GCA_030844895.1. Lineage (NCBI taxonomy): Eukaryota > Viridiplantae > Streptophyta > Magnoliopsida > Asterales > Asteraceae > Ambrosia > Ambrosia x helenae. The sequence goes on from JAUTDX010000373.1 coordinate 40,838, forward strand.
GTAATAGTAACTGAGATACTCAAAACGCTTCCTGTTAACTCCTTGATTCAGTTCCGATCGGTCTCCAAACAATGGAAGTCTCTGATCGATAGCTCGGAATTTATTGCTCATCACCAGACAAAGCTGCAACATCTACTTGTAAGGTGCGAGAATGATGATATTGTTGTTGATGAGATAAAGTACGTTTCCCTTGCTGACGATGATACCTTCCCTCAACAGAAAGTATCCGTCACTATTCCTCTATTCATTAGTGCCATTCAAAATTCTAGTATAATTGGCTGTTGTCACGGCTTGGTGTGTTTGTACGGTGATTACCAGAAGGGCCGTGGTAGTCAAATCTTTCGTACATCTAGGGCTGTTTTGTGGAATCCTTCTATTAGAAAAGCGGTTGCCGTTATTGTGCCTAATGTGATGTGTGGAACTGTTTTAGGTTTTGGGGTTTGTCGTGAGACTATTGACCCTAAGATTGTCAAGATTACACGTACTGACAGTTGGAGGGATGACGATATAGATTGCATCCCTTGGCAAGTTGAGGTTTTTACATTAAGCATCGGGGCTTGGAGACGTCCTTATAGCACCATTCTCCTTTCTAAATCAATTCGATTTGGCTATTTTAAGGTAGTTAAACATGGAGTTCTTTATTGGCTTGCTACTAATAGGGATGAAAGATTTGGTTCTTATAATCTAATTATTGCGTTTGATATGACAAGTGAAGAGTTTAGAAAACTTAACCTCCCACATAGTGTAGCCCACTCTGATTGTAGTTTGTCCATGCATAAGCTAAGGGGGTCTCTTGTTGTACTTGAAAGCGATTAGAGGCCTTTGATAAAGTTTTTAACTTATGGATAATGGAGGATGGTGTTTCAACTTCTTTTACCAAACTATTCACTATTAACACAGGAGATAATAAAATTATTGTTAGAGGATTTAGGAATACGGGCGAACCTATAATTGAAGTTGGAGAAGATGGTCAAGAACTTGCTGTTTATGAACCCTACTCAAAATGCATCAGTAATCTTGGGGTAAACGGAATGGATGTATCATTTTCTGTGTATTCATATATGGAAACGCTTCTTCTACTTGATCAACCGGATTTTACTCTTTATGCCAAAGGTAAACGCTACATTGCAAAGCCAAGAGCTAAAGCAGAAGGATTTTGAAGCATACCAGCGACAATGAGGTATGGATATTCTCTTATTTCCGTATACTCGCCAATTGAAAGTTTTGTATTTTTATTAAAAAAAGTGAAAAGTTGGAGTTGAATTTACATGTAGATTTGTATATACATATAAAGTACTGGTAAATTAATTAGTATTTTCACTAATAAAACATAAGAAAGAAGTAATGCTATAATTATAGATTCAACAAGTAACAGTAAACGTTAGATAGCTACTAACTTGGAGGTTTTGGGGCATGCATTTTTTAACAACTACAAATGGAGGCTGCAAAAGCACGTGGTCAACACTGGTCTAGGCCTAAAAGAGAAGAAAATGAACCCTGGTGTCACCACTAGAGAGATGTTATTTGGAGGCTTTTCTTGGATAATGTTGTGATCTCAAGATTCTTTTTGGTATGCTGTATGCATGCTTGACCTACATTGTGTTTAAGACTATTTAGTATTCTGCTGGTTGGTCATGGCTTTTACCAAAAACCCCATATAAGGATCTGAGTTGGTAGACACTAGGAGACTTGATGCACTTGTGTACCTAAAAACATGACAGTTGAGTAGTTCTAGGATTAAGGATCTCGTCCAATTCCATGAGTTGAAACTTATAGAGGGTTACACAATAAAGGGAACCCTTTCATATATTCTCTAACGTAAAAACAGAACCAAAGTGGAGGGGATTGGGTGAACCAACATTCCAACAATTGACATGTATTGGTTATCATTTAAGTAGTCGTGCCATTGCCCCAAGCGCGAAGATGCTTTCTTCCAAGACTAAGAGGGTGTTTGGGATTGAGTTTGGAAATGCAAAAGTGCTTTTGGTCAAAAGTGCTTATTGGCTTATGACTTTTTGAAAAGGAGTTTTAAAAAAAGTGTTTGGATTAGCTTTTGAGATGAGAAACGTCAAAAAGTCAATAAATTGTTATTTTTTTAAGTGTTTCGCATAACTTATTGCGAATACTGGTTGTATGAGTGGTAAATTTGTAATTTTTTTTCCAAAAGTCAAAAGCCAAAAGCTAAAAGCCAGGATTTCTAACTTTTCAAAAACAGCTTTTTCACCCTTAAAAACCAAAAGCCAAAAGTCAAAACAGAAAGTGCTTTTAGGTTACACAAACAGCTTATTGACTTATTGGCTTTTTCAAAAGCCAATAAGTCAATAAGCACTTTTGAAACTCAATCCCAAACACCCTCTAAGGGAAAACTTTATAACAACCACCTCATATGACCCAACATTGTGTGATTTCACACATTCCTTCTCCATGATTCATATGTTAACCTTTTATTTTTGGTTACTAAGATATATACTATTATAGTATGTATATTCTGTGTGATAAGTATTCGCTTTTAATAATATTTTTTTTGTGCTAATGATTATTTGACATCTTTAAAGATGCAAGAAGTTAGATGCATAGATGAACTTAGAGGAACTTTATTTGGGTAAAAATTTTCTAAATTGCATCATCTAGAAGAGCTAAAATACATATGTTGTAAAATTGTTGGGTTTGTTATCTTTAATTTACATTAGAAAATCTGTATCATCAATAAAATAAAGCATCAACCTCTCAATTACCATACCTTTTTAAGGGTGCTATTTTTGGAGCAATAGCATACTCTGCAGTGATTTTAAATTTCGATAATTATAGCATCAAAGTTATTTGTTGTTTTATATCTCTGTTTGTGTGGTCTTTTTAGGGCAACTTACGAATATGATAAGAAGTTATACAATGAGCATCATGTTACCAGCTAGTGAGGTGGAAAGCTTCAGGCAAAATTGATGAAACATGGTGAAACTGACAGGAGGATGGATACATCATTTGTAATAATGGTTTGGTTTTGGCTAATGATTTCCTGCATTATGTAGTATTCTAACCTGAAACACCAAGTGTATATGGAACATTGTAATAGAACACATGAGTATTCTAAACCTGAAATCAACAACTGCACATTATATATATTTGCACATTTATGTTTTTGTAGATGGAGTTGGATTGAGAAGATGTGAATATTCTCATCTTACAAACTCCTAGAAAGTACCTATACAGTCCCCTTAAAATATATAATAATATAAGGGCCCTAGAAGTCTATAACCCCTAAGTAACCACTAAAAGTTTGTAACCATAATTCACTCGTAATGTGATTCTACTTATTATTTGAACAACTAGCTTGATGATATGTTGTCCAAGATTCATATGTGTACACTCGCATGTTATTTTGTAAATATGCCTTATTAAGTACTGGATTGTATTATATAACCATGGTAGAGTTTATTTGGGTTGTATACTCTTATGTCCATTCTTTCTTTGTGACTTTTATGACAACCATCTTTTCTACATATCTTGTTTATTATTTGTATTATGCTAGTTAACAATTATAATATAGGAAAACTAAAGACAAGAGCACAAGAAGGAAACTAACAAGATAGTACCATGATTGAAGAATACAATAAAGAAAAACAAACACAAGACACTATATAGAATTATGAGACGACATGAGACGGTCTAGACTGTATATGGATGCAAAGCATGTGTGGTAAGTGTCATCGATGTAACATACATGTCTCATCACATCCTATGATAACATGTTCATGTCAACAGTGAATACGTGACACAAGATAAGACACACAAATATGCCGCTTATAGTGACAATAGCTACACATGGGCTGCTAGTCCTAGAGTACTGCAATATAGTGGCCTAAAAACCATATATGTTAGATGTCTCGTCATTTGTTTGATAAAAATCATTTTGCTAATTCTCGCCGTCTGGTCCGGTCATGAAAACATTGGAAATTACTAAATTAGTATTGTCTTCAGGGAGATGTCCATTGTTGAGTTGTCTCCATTTAACTTCAGTAATATCCAACTGTTGACTATGTTTGAAATTGATTCGGTTGTAAGGATTGGATGTTTTCAAATGAAAGAATGGAGGGAATAGAATTGAGAGGGAAATACAAAAGTTGGTTATCACAACACAAACTTAAGAGATCTTATTAATAAACCATGTACAACCTATTTATACTAAGTGAACCGGTGTGTTTGTATTGACACAACCATTCACAATTGACATAACTGCCACTAACTACCTTGTATGAACCGGTTTGTCACATAACCGTTCATAACTAACTTCGACTTAGGATATATAATATTTACATATGTACATGACTTAATTAACATAGGTTTAATAAACAAGATTATTATCTAACATTTTCCCCCTAATCTTGATTTATTAAACATCTTCTTGCGATCTTTTGCAGTCTTTTAATCTTCACTAGAGGATGATCTTGATCGCTTCTTTAGTGGAAGATCTTGATCATTCCAAACCGCCTTCTTCTTCTTTTGAATGTTGCTGCCTTCGTCTTCAACTTCGACTGTTAATCTCGGCCCTTATACTTTAGATGGTACCATTCCATCATCTCCAAATAACAAATAAACACTTGCCTTAGAGTCTTTGCAATTTCATCCTTTCTCACTACACTAGGCAGCCCTATTTCGTTTCCCATGGACATGGCAATCATTGCCCAATTATCGTCCTTTGTCACTTTGTCATAGCCACCAAATTGTTGTACCGTTGTGCATAAATCCAATAGACTTATTGGATACCCGTTATCGTCTCTTGGTGGAATAGGGCTTTGATCCTTATTTCTAGGAAGCCTTTCATGAACCACTCCACTGTTCTTTCGAATTCGATTTTGAACTTCCATTTGTATCTCTCAACCATGGTGCTTATATGGATCAAATCCATAAAGACAATACAATCCTGCAATTTTGTTCCTTTGGTTGGATACATAATAGGACCATTCTCCATAAATGAATCGGCCTTATCTTTGTTAATGGAGAATTCTTCAAAATGTTTGAATACGGATGCTCTTTCTTTTTCCTCCTTCGTGAATCCCTTTGTGCGATCTTGATCATCTTGAAACTGTCCCACTTTCTTTTGATGCGCATCATGAGCGCCTTCTGCATGGAAAATCTTTCCCTTTGTTTTGTGGAAACTTAAATGTAAAGTGGTCTTCTCCTTTAAAAATTCGACATGTGATGATCTTTACTTTCTTCACTTCGGTCAGCATAGGCTTGATGATGTACCAAACTCTCCATCAAAAGTAATTTCATAGCCTTCTTGTGTGAGTTTTTCTATACTCAACATATTCTTCCTGAGTGTAGGAATATAATAAACCGACTTGATCTCATGTATTTGTTCGGACTTGTGATGATCACACTACCTTTTCCTCGAAAATATCCTTTCTTGTAATCGTCCGGTCGGCCTTCCTCTCCAAATGATTTGTCCAACATAGTGAACAAATATTTGTTACCACATCCCTATTCTTTCCTAGTGAGACTCGCATACCATATGTCTCCCCCTCCTTGATTGTCCGTGCCTTTCACCATAAACTCCACTTTTCCTATTTTCTTTGGACAATCCCTTCTATAATGGAATGTTCCTTTCATAGACTACAACGTATGCCTATTGGATATTCGGAAATCACTTCCTTTCTCCTTGTTTTATGATTGAATTATTCTTGGGCAGCATTCTTATTTAAATATTTTCCTTTCACAATTTTTTGATGATGTTGATCCGATATTGAACTTTCCAAACTTGACGTGTAGTGGTTCTCTGATTCCTTCTTGATCCTCTCGATCTACCATCACGGCCTTCAAATTCTGATGACTCTCACAGTCATGATACACATCGTATAATTCGCTTTCACAATCGAATATGCCACACGTCTTGGATCGTGGCTCTGATGCCATGTTTGAAATTGATTCGATTGTAAGGATTGGATGTTTTCGAATTATAGAAATGGATGGAATGGAATTGAGAGGGAAATACAAAAGTTGGTTATCACAACACAAACTTAAAGACATCTTATTAATAAACCATGTGTCCATGTACAACCTATTTATACTAAGTGAATTGGTGTATTTGTATCGACACAACCATTCACAATCGACATAATTGCCACTAACTACCTTGTATGAACCAGTTTGTCACATAACCGTTCATAACTAACTTAGAATTAGGATATATACTATTTATATATGTACATGACTTAATTAACATAGGTTTAATAATCAAGATTATTATCTAACATATCATTGATTGCCTTTGAAATGTGATTAAAATATCATCCAACGTAACCAAAATCTGCAACTGTTAACCAGCAATTGAAATCAAAAGTAACCCATTACTGCACATTCTAATATCTTTCACATTTATCAACTTTTATCTGTCGTTGATTATCCAAATATTGGCCTAACCATAAAGAGTTGCCTCCCGATGACTAACTTCTTTGACTATTCGTTTTTTACCCTTTCCTCGCCTTTTACAATGACATATATCCTAGGTTAATTGATTGGCTACTCCCAGCCATTGTCAAGCTTTGTTCTCCTTCACCTGCCAGTAATTTTGATTGTAATTAGCTTGACTTTTATTCATAGAATCAAAGACTAAAAACCAGATTTATTTGCAGAAGCTTAGCAGAAATAGATAGAAAATATATTTGACCTAATTTAAAGATCAGGTAGCTTTGACTTGTATGTTAAGAACCCTATTGCTCTACTTGCAACAAGATATAATTCCTATGGTGAATGTTTATCTAGACTCTTCTTCCAAAGACTTCAACTCACCTTGACTGCTTGACCAGTTTAGTTAGGCTCACCAGCCCTTGACATCAATTCCACTTTAATGGCCAAACATTTGCATATCTAACCATCCAAAGGTTATAGCTTTCTAAATCAAATCACTGACCTTCTGAATTTTGACCCACTGTATAATGAGGATTACAATCATTATACTCTTGACCTACATTGACTTTTGTCCACTAGCACCTGTTGACCGCATGTTCAGTTGTATTAAAATTGTTATTTACGGGTTTGGGATTTAGAAATAAGGGCATGTGTAGTGGAGGGGCGTTATAGGGCGTTATGGGGATTAAAATATTATAAAGTAATAGAAGGAGCGTTATGGGAAAAGAGGGTGTAGAGGGAATGGTCATTATGGGGCTTTATAAAAGATTGGGTAATCATTGGTTAATTATTCTTTTCCTATTTAAATAATAATATTAAATACTTAATAGTATTTCATTAAATAAATAAAAATTACAAATACTAAAAAATTACAAAATACTAAAAAAATTACAAATACTAAAAAAAATACAAATACTAAAAAAAAATTACAAATACTAAAAAAAATACAAATACAAATACTCATAGATTATATTTTTCCTCGATTTTGGCCTTTTGTTTCAAACACATTTCCAAGGCTTTGCCGGTTAGGTGATCATGCGACTTCGTGTAAAAATCAAAGTCGCGTCGAAATTGTCGATCCTTCATAAGCTCAACCACCTCTCGGTTTTCTTGGATATGTTGAGCCCCGATGTCGCGTATGTCTTGGAGCCGTTGGTTCATCTCAGCAAACGCCGGGATTAACTCGCTCACCCTCGACGAAGACTCTGCCCGGGCGGCTCAAGCAGCCTTTCGACCGGGCGGACGGGGTATCTCATCCGCCCCCTCCTCCCCTGCAAAATACGCATTTTCTTCGGCGTTTAGGTCGATGAAACGCGCGTCAGACGTAGGGGTTTCGGGATCAACCAAGTCAGAGGTCTTCGACTTCTTTGAAGGCCTCGTATTATTTCTGGCCCGAGATGAAGAAGTTCCAACCATTGGGCGGACGTTGGACCATTTGGAGCAGTCTTTCAACAGCTGCCAAACCATCAAGTACTGAAAATTCGCATATTGTCCTTGGCATTCTTCCAAAGCCGCCTCCAAAATATTCTCGTCGCTTTGGCCAGATTTCCAACCGTTTCGGATGCGTTGATAAACAGCTTGAAAGTTTGTGCATTTAAAGTTGATATCGGTCCACTTGCCCGATATTGAATCCTCGGGCCGGTAGTTCTCTCCCTTACCAGCTAGATCAAAAAATATTGCTCGGACTCTTTTCCAAAAATCCCTTTTGAATTGATAGTTCGCTAAAAATACAAACCAAAAAATATATAAGTACCCGTTTAAAAAAGTATGTGTAAAAAAAATATAACATAACAAAAAATATATATCTTACAAACAATAGGATCCTCCGACACGTCAACCCACGCTCGGGCTAACGCGAACAGCTCGTCGTCATCCCATGGTTGTACGGTTTTTTTTTGGCGCGAGTTTCCATCTCTTTCTTTCTGTGAGACCGTCTTCCTCGCCCGGTTGGTCGCACGAGCTCTTGCTCCGGCACCGGCTCCTGTGTCTCCGGACTCGACAGTGGGTCTTGCCAAGCATTTGAGGACCCGAACATTTGAGATGACCCAAACACTTGTGATGAGCTAAACCCACCTCCCATGGATGACCCGAAACCCCCTCCCATGTTAAAGTTATACATGTTCGGGTCCCAACCCATGGGTTGGTTTAACAGGTTCATAAAAGTTGCTTGGTTTGAACCTGAACCCGAAGCTATGGGTTGGGTGTTGTCGCCAGTAGTTTGAGAACCAAACCCGAAACCACCTCTACCGAATGGATTTATCTTGTGTTTGCTTGTGTGTGTAGAAATTAGAAAGTGTGTGTTTGCTTTGTGTTTGTGTATTCTGTAAATGAATGTTTGTATGTATGGTAGTGTGTGCTTTGTGTGGATGAATGTTTGTATGTATAGCAAGACCCACGTTTTTTTTATTAAATCATATGACCGTTCAACGGTCAAAAGAATAATCAACATACCCAAAGCAGCACAACGCCCGTCTTCTCATAAGGCCTGTTGAGTTGAAAATTGAAATTACGAAGTGGCATTTAATTTGAAAGTTGAAACTTGGTTTAAAAAAGTGTGAGGAGCTCGAGGCGTTTAGGTCCTAAAAGGCGAGGTGCGTGAGCCGTTGCGGTTGCTCTATGTACAACTGTACAACCAAATAAGTTATTTATAACCTAAGATATTTAACATACACACAACCAGCACCACCCCTGACCGCTCTAGGGGCAAGTAGCTTAAAAAGTGATGAGTTTTTTAAGTAAGACGCACAATATAAACATATCGTTTTTAGGTCCTACTCTATGAACTTGATGCAATTCAGAAGGTTGGTTGATGATTGTTTACTAACGGTGGTTAGACTGTTTAATAAGGTCTGTTTAATAAGACCTGTTTAGTAAGGTCTGTTTAAAACAACAGATGTTAGACATGTTCACTTGATCAGCTTAAAATATTCAAGAAAATATGTGGGCCATTCATTAATATATTTAATCTAACATCTGTTAGTATATCAAAGCCTTAAAATATTAATATATCTAACATTTGTTAATACATCAAAACCTAAAATATTAATATATCTTACATCTGTTGCTTAAAATATTAATATATCTAACATCTGTTAGTAGATCAAAGCTTAAAATATTAATATATCTAACATCTGTTAGTACATCAAAGTTTAAAATATTAATATATCTTACATCTGTTAGTACATATGTAGGCTATTCAAGTACATCAAAGCTTAAAATATTAATATATCTTATATCTGTTAGTACAAATGTGGGCTATTCAAATACATCAAAGCTTAGTATATTAATATATTTTACATATGTTAGTATATATGTGGGCCATTCATTTATTGGTTTGGGGTGATGTTAATATAATAATGTATATAATAATCATCAGTTGTTGAAAGTGGAATATAATTAATGGATACATTGGATAATGTGCAGCCAATCTATTGGTTGGTCTTAAAGTAGGTTTTAGTATTCTCGTGTGTTTTACACGGGATTTCACCTAGTAATTGATTAAAGGTCAAAATGGGTTAACAATTTGAAGGCCTCTATCCTACTGATCTAAAGTTGATGAGACTTTAAATTGCTATTGCTTTACTCTTCACTGTTGCTGTCAGTTACCGGGGAAATGTTTGCTATCCTAATGGGTGAAGATCACCTAAATTTGTTGATTTTGGTGGCTTTCATGAACCAATCAGTAGCGTTTGCTGCTGAAGGAAATAGTACGTGGAAATAGTTCCACATATACTCAATCATCAGAAGGCAATAGAATGTCAATCGTTTTGGTGATCCTGCAGTTAAAGTAAGTACCTCATTAGTTGGAAAGGTCCTTGAAGACACGCATCAACATGAGAAATCTAAATATCAATGTTTTTTAGAAAGAAACGTCCCAAATTCTTATTCATTGAAGATGCCTTAGTACATAATGCAACACATAGATAACGAAAATGTTGCTTGCTAGCTCAATCGAGAGGAGTTATTAGTCCTATAAACCCTCCTTGCTTTTGACCCGATATACCAACTCACACCACACCAGCTAAAACCACCCAAAACACTACAAGTCTACAACCACAAGGAATCAAATCATAATCAATAATATACTATTATCATCATCACAAAAGAGAACAAAATTAAGACAAAATTCTAAGAAATTTAAAAGAAAACGGACCTTTAAACATAATAGCAGAAGTCAGCAAGAATAAACCTTATCTAGCACAAGCAACTGACCTTTTCCATCTTATATTGTGGTTGTTGACTCTCGAAAATATTTGACATTTGACTTCTATATATTGTGTCCGATTGTTAACTCTACTTTGTTGCTGACTTTTACATACTAATGACTTTATCTAGCTTTTGACTTTTGAAATTCTTTGATTTCACCCATTTGTTAACTATTTATTACAGTTGACTTTTAACCATCATCAAGCATATAATTTAACTAAAAATCACTACTTCTTAGAATTTAACTTTCTTTTTTTAAAAAAAAACCCACATCCCACTCTCCGTACCTATCTCTATATTCTTTTTTATTATTTCTCTCTTTCTTTAATTTACAATTTTAACTACTATCTATTCATATTTTCCTTTTAAAATTGATTTTAACTGATTTTTTTTTTCTTTTAACTGATTTTGGTATTTTCTTTATAGAAATTTGACTACTAGTTATTATTTTCGTTTTAATAAGGTCCGATAAGCTTGAACACTAACTAGTAAACAACTCTGCGTTTTGCGGCAAGTGTAAATTACTCAAATGGTCTTGTACCATAGCTATTGAGAAAAGCTATCTTGGGAAATTAGATTAGATTAAAATTTAAATTTTAAAATATACAATTACAACATAAAGCTTAATGGTAAAATCTAAATTAGGTAATAATGGAAAAAAACTGGTCTCAACTTGGACATGCTTTCATGGCTACAGAAATCACACTCTTGCTGTGTACTGGTTAATGGCAGTCAATCAATTTTGAGAGAAAGTCAACTGCACTAAAAGTCAAATCATGGGTCAAATGTTTAAGAGTCAAAAGGGATGTGTAAAATAAATATTGGGTGGCCAACACTTGTCAAAGTCAACATTAGGATATTTGTTTATAAAAACCACATCATAGCCAGGTTCTAAATTTTGCAAGGAATGGGTCCGACTATTACTGACAGATGTGCGGTGATTTGCTAATGGCTAACATCATATGCTCATAGATTGAAATGCAGCCATATTAAACCTGAAAACAATACGCAAACAAGAAAAATGGTCATAAACAACAACACATTCGTACCAAATCTACTTTCACCATGACAACAACAAGATCAACATGATTCAGAAAATAATATTTACCAACACATACAACAGTATCACAATAAAAAGATGTCCATGGCAGCAGTCAAGAAAATCGCAGGTTGTTAAGATAACAAAATCCAATACAGCAGTATCACACACAAATAGATTCCAATAGCAGAAACAAAATCTAGTTTGGAACATAACTTAACCATAAAGTTTGTTGTAATGGACACAATTTTAAATTAGTTTAGCTAACAAAGTCATATAACACATTTTGATAAATTATGTCAAATAAATAAATAAATATCCATAATACTAAGTGCCACCAATTTATACAAGTAAAGTCAAAACAAGAGCCTAACAATGCTCGAACGCGAAGTTACACTTTTTTGTGATTGGTACATAATCTTTGCCATATCAAACTTGCATGTAAACAAATAACAAATAAAATACATCATAGAAAAACAAAATAAATCATTTTAAAACACACTCAAAATAAAGTTTTTAAGTAACCTAGTGCCACATCACATCCACCAAAATTGTGGGCTCAATAACTTTTCCATTATAGAAAATATGAAGATTTTAAATTATTAATTATACATGGCAAAATGGGCAGGTCAGGTTAGGCAGGGTAACGGGTCAGAACGAGTTCAGGTCAGGTCAGGTCAAGCCGGTTTTGAAAATGGTTATTTTGGTTCGGGTCAGGTTGGGTTCGGATCGGAATTTTAAAATTCGTTATTTTGGTTCCATGTCACTAGCAAACCATGTTTAATGAGGCTGGAAATAAACTTTTTGACGTGTTTGAAATGGGAAAAGTTTATTACACATGTCTCTAAGGTGCTGTTTGTTTTTTCTGCAGGAAAAGGTCTGCAGTCTGCGGACCACATCTGCAGACATCTGCAGGAGAAGAGGTGGACCAAAGGTCTGCAGTATGCAAGAAGAAGACTGTTTGTTTGTTAACGTCTGCAGGCTGCTGAAATAAACTTAAATTTAAATAAACTGAGTTTTCACAGCAGTCTGGTGGTAGACGGAGGTGGTGGTGGTGGGTGGTGGTGGTGGGTGGTGGTGGGACGGTGGTGGGTGGTGGTAGTGGTGGTGGGTGGACGGTGGTAGGTGGTGGTGAACCGTGGTGGTGGTGGTGGTGGGTGGTGGTGGACGATGGTGGGTGGTGGACCGTGGTGGTGGTGGACCGTGGTGGTAGTGGGTGATGGTGGTGGTGGGTGGTGGTAGTGGTGGTGGACGGTGGTGCGTGGTGGTGGTGGACCGTGGTGGTGATGGACGGTGGCGGTGGTGAATGGTGGTGGTGGACAATGCTAGGTGGTGGTGGTGGGTGGGTGACAGTGGTGGACGGTGGTGGTGGTGGTGGTAGTAGTGGGTGGTGGTCGACGGTGGTGGGTGGTGGTCGACGGTGGTGGGTGGTGGTAGTGGTGATGGGTGGACGGTGGTAGGTGGTGGTGATGGACCGTGGTGGTGGACGGTGGTGGGTGGTGGTGGTGGACCGTGGTGGTGGTGGGTGGTGGTGGTGGGTGGTGGTGGACGGTGGTGGGTGGTGGTAGTGGTGGTGGGTGGACGGTGGTAGGTGGTGGTGGTGGACCGTGGTGGTGGACGGTGGTGGGTGGTGGTGGACCGTGGTGGGTGATGGTGGTGGTGGGTGGTGGTGGTGGGTGGGTGACGGTGGTGGTGGTGGTGGTGGTAGTGGGTGGTGGTGGTGGTGGTGGGTGAGGAGAAGAGAAGAGGAGAAGACCTTTGAAGACCTTAGAAGACTTTGATCCAAGTCTGCACCAAGAAGAGGTCAGGAAGAGCTTTTGGAGTGAAATGTCTTCCGAAAAAAAAACAGTCTGCCCGCCCCAAACGTCTGCCCGCGTCTGCACGTCGCAGACAAAAGAGGTCAGAAGTGCTTCTGGGAGAAAAACAAACACCACCTAAAAGTTGCTAACAAGCATGTACCTAAAAATGATGATAGACCGATCAATGTATAGAAGGGAAATAAACCAACTAGTGGTGAAGGCTAGACCTGGAGCTCTAGAAGTTTGTAGCGTCATACCATGGTGAGAAACCCTAACCTTGAATCTTTGAAGAACACAGAATATGCGACTTGAATCAACATCAAGCGATGAACAGCCCATTTTGACACGAAGGTCTATTTTCTTTGGCCCATCGTGAATTGGTGGTATTACCATTCTGCCTACTCAGCCCATATTAACCCATGGGTAAATAAATTAGAACCCAAAACAACCCAGCAGGATGTAATAATCACCCAGATCAACCTAAAACTAGACACGGGCGGGTTTTGCCGTTTAATGATGTATCCAGATCAACCCAAAATGTGACTTAAACTATTTGTATACGCGTATTACTAATTTTGAGCCTATGAAAATACTGCCACACTTAATATCTTTTAATCGTGGGGATAAATTAATGTGTGCATTACATATTTGTTATAGTTCAGATCAGCTTACAAACAGGTCCCAATAATAGATAAGAAAACAGTAAACAGAGCATAGTAACTTAATCCATAAGAGGAGAAGAGACCATTCTATAAATATAATAATCATTCCAATTAAGTTTGCTTTGTTCTACCAAACATCAATCAGGTTACACGTTTCCACCATTACATTTGATAAAACATGCATTATAGAGTTGTTGAGATACTCAAAAGAAGACAAAAATAAAAAATTTCTTGTTACATAGTTAACTGCATGATTGTATCAAAGAGAAAGCTAACGCGCATCACACTGACATATAAGTTGTATTCAAGTCTCCTTATGTTTTGACCAGACTATTAAATGGACATTTTGGCATGTTTTAACTCTCCTTTATGTTTCAATCCACTATCTTCATTAAAGAAAAAAAAAACCATTAACACCGTTTCAATAAAAAAGGCAACACAAAGAAAAGCACTTAGTTTGCTCTCTATCAAGAGCAGTTATTAGTCCCATAAACCATGCTCGCTTTTGACCCAAAACACACTACAAAAGATGGAAAGTGTAAAGAAGCTGGCTTACCATAACACAGCATCAAGGAATCATGTCACAATCCATAATATTATCATCACAAAATGAACGAAACTATGAAAAAATTACAAGAAACTAAACTGAAAACAAACCTTTGAACACAGCAATGGCAGAAGTCAACAAGAATAAACGTACTCTTATGAACAAAGATCTTGTACAGTCCTTGACTAGAAGTTTTGCCATAACACATAAGCCAGAATACTTAAACTTGGACCAGTAGAAGAATACCAAATGCAAAACATAATCACAAATAAAAAAACAGCAAATACAAGGTTTGTTCTTTCATTTTTTTGTTAAGCTCGATTTAATATTGGGTCGGAAGATGAAATAGACAGGTTAAATAAACAGAGCAAAGAAACTTAAAATAATTCATTACATTTCATTTCATGTGTGCCTTGCATTTCACTAGATAACAGAATGAGCAAAGAAATTAAATCGATTCATTACCAAAAGTTCTTCCAAGCTATTGGTTTATACCGCTTGTGTGTTTCAAAAGGCTTCAAATCTCAGCTCTCCACACTCTGCTTTACGATGTAGCGTTTACCTTTGTCGAAAATCGTCAGTTCTGGCTGATCAAGTAGAAGTAGTGTTTCCACATATGAATACACATAAAATGAACCTGTTCCATTAATCCCAAGATTACTGATGTGTTTTGATTTGGGTTTATAAACAGCAAGCAATGATGGGTCATAACATGGGTTAGCATCATTGTCTACAATTTCAATTACAGGTTCACCGCTATTCCTAAATCCCGGTACTGTTAGTAACGTTGCATCTGGTGAGGAAATAGTGTATAGCTTTGTAAACGACTTTGATACATCATCCTTCATCAACCAAACATAAAAAACATTATGATGCTCATTCTGTTCAAGCACAACAAGAGACTCCCTTAGATTAGAGATGTTCAAATAATCAATAGACCCGTCGTATACTAAACTATCTGGTAGGTTTACTTCTGTAAATTCTTCACTTATCATATGAAATGAAATAATCAGATTATAAGCGTTAGATCCAGCATCCATAGTACTCCTATCAGTAGCAAGCCAATAACAAAACCCATCCACAACTACTTGCAAACAACCAAATTCAATTGAATTACGTGGGAGATTAGTGCTATAAGGAGTTCTCCACACCCCGGTACTTAATGTAAAAACCTCAACATGCCATGGGATGCTATCAGGTATACTACCCTCTTCACTTATAAAATGTCTAATCTTGACAATCTTAGGGTCAATAGTCTCACCACAAACCCCAAAACCTAGAGCAGTCCCGTATAGCCTCCAATCTCCCAGATTAGGCAAAGCAACAGCAACAGCTTTTCTAATGTAAGGATTCCAAAGAAAAGCCATGTACCTTTTAAGAGCATCACCTCCGTACAAACACAACAATCCTTGAGAACTGCAGATTATTGTATTAAATTGGAGCATGTTAACCAATACGGGAAGAGTGAGGGAAACTTTCTGATGGGGGAATGTCTCGTCATCAACAACTGAAACATATGTTGGTAGCAGTCAAGAAAATAATATTTACCAACAAATACAACAGTATCACAATAAAAAGATGTCCATGGTAGCAGTCAAGAAAATCGCAGGTTGTCAAGATAACAAAATCCAATACAGCAGTATCACACACAAATAGATTCCTACAGCAGCAACAAAATCTAGTTTGGAACATAACTTAACGATAAAGTTTATTGTAATGGACACAATTTTAAATTAGTTAAGCTAACAGAGTCATATAACACATCTTTTGATAAATTAAGTCAAATAAATAAATAATTATCCCTAATACTAAGTGCCACCAATTTATACAAGTAAAGTCAAAACAAGAGCCTAACAATGCTTGAACGCGAAGTTGCACTTTTCTTGTGATTGGTACATAATCTTTGCCATATCAAACTTGCATGTAAACAAATAACAAATAAAATACATGTTAGAAAAACAAAACAAAACAAATTATTTTAAAACACTCTCAAAATAAAGTTTTTAAGTAACCTAGGGCCACATCACATCCACCAAAATTGTGGGCTCAATAACTTTTCCATTATAGAAAATATGAAGATTTTAATTATACATGGCAAAATGGGCGGGTCAGGTTGGGCAGGGTAACGGGTCAGAACGAGTTTAAGTCAGGTCAGGTCAAGCCGGTTTTGAAAATGGTTATTTTGGTTCGGGTCAGGTTGGGTTCGGATCAGAATTTTAAAATTAGTTATTTTGGTTCCATGTCACTAGCAAACCATGTTTAATGAGGCTGGAAATAAACTTTTTGACGTGTTTGAAATGGGAAAAGTTTATTACACATGACTCTAAAAGTTGCTAACAAGCATGTACCTAAAAATGATGATAGACAGATCGGTCTATGCGACTTGAATCAACATCAAGAACAGCCCATTTTGACACGAAGGTCTATTTTCTTTGGCCCATCGTGAATTGGTGGTATTACCATTCTGCCTACTCAGCCCATATTAACCCATGGGTAAATAAATTAGAACCCAAAACAACCCAGCAGGATGTAATAATCACCCAGATCAACCTAAAACTAGACACATGTGCGGGTTTTGCCGTTTAATGATGTATCCAGATGAACCCAAAATGTGACAAACTATTTGTATACGCGTATTACTAATTTTGAGCCTATGAAAATATTGCCACACTTAATATCTTTTAATCGTGGGGATAAATTAATGTGTGCATTACATATTTGTTATAGTGCATGATTATATTACACTAAGACAGAGAAAGGGGCTTCAGATCAGCTTACAAAACACGTCACAATAATAGATAAGAAAACAGTAAACAGAGCATAACAACTTAATCCATAAGAGGAGATGAGACCATTCTATTAATATAATAATCATTCCAATTAAGTTTGCTTTGTTCTACCAAACATCAATCAGGTTACACGTTTCCACCATTACATTTGATAAAACACGCATTATAGAGTTGTTGAGATACTCAAAAGAAGACAAAAATAAAAAACTTCTTGTTGAATTCTAGGCTAAGTTGTCTAGCAGTGAAATAATTAACAGTTTTCCTACACAGTTAACTGCATGATTGTATCAAAGAGAAAGCTAACGCACATCACACTGACATATAAGTTGTATTCTATTAGCACCGATTATATTCATAATATTATTTAGATTATTCTAGAGTTTCATAATTATAGTATAGATAATCTTTGTATTTTAGGAATTTAGAACCGAGGCTCTGATACCATGAAAGTGTTCATGATATTATTATTTGATGATCTCTGAATGATTACAAGAGGGCCCTATATATAGGGAAGAAACATAAAGCAATACAAACACCTAATTAGGAATAGATAAGGATTCCTAAAATACAAAGATTATCTATACTATAATTATGAAACTCTAGAATAATCTAAATAATATTATGAATATAATCGGTGCTAATATATTCAAGTCTCCTTATGTTTTGACCAGACTATTAAATGGACATTTTGGCATGTTTTAACTCTCCTTTATGTTTCAATCCACTATCTTCATTAAAGAAAAAAAAACCATTAACACCGTTTCAATACAAAAGGCAACACAAAGAAAAGCACTTAGTTATTAGTCTCATAAACCATGCTCGCTTTTGACCCAAAACACACTACAAAAATTGAAAAGTGTAAACACACTACACAGCATCAAGGAATCATGTCAAACCATAATATTATCATCACAAAAATGAACGAAAACTAGGAAAAAATTACAAGAAACTAAACTGAAAACAAACCTTTGAACACAGCAATGGCAGAAGTCAACAAGAATAAACGTACTCCCATGAACAAAGATCATGTACAGTCCTTGACTAGAAGTTTTGCCATAACACATAAGCCAGAATACTTAACTTAAACTTGGACCAGTAGAAGAATACCAAATGCAAAACATAATCACAAATAAAAAAACAGCAAATACAAGGTTTGTTCTTTCATTTTTTTGTTAAGCTCGATTTAATATTGGGTCGGAAGATGAAATAGACAGGTTAAATAAACAAAGCAAAGAAACTTAAAATAATTCATTACATTTCATTTCATGTGTGCCTTGCATTTCACTAGATAACAGAATGAGCAAAGAAATTAAATCGATTCATTACCAAAAGTTCTTCCAAGCTATTGGTTTATACCGCTTGTGTGTTTCAAAAGGCTTCAAATCTCAGCTCTCCACACTCTGCTTTGCGATGTAGCGTTTACCTTTGTCGAAAATCGTCAGTTCTGGCTGATCAAGTAGAAGTAGTGTTTCCACATATGAATACACATAAAATGAACCTGTTCCATTAATCCCAAGATTACTGATGTGTTTTGATTTGGGTTTATAAACAGCAAGCAATGATGGGTCATAACATGGGTTAGCATCATTGTCTACAATTTCAATTACAGGTTCACCGCTATTCCTAAATCCCGGTACTGTTAGTAACGTTGCATCTGGTGAGGAAATAGTGTATAGCTTTGTAAACGACTTTGATACATCATCCTTCATCAACCAAACATAAAAAACATTATGATGCTCATTCTGTTCAAGCACAACAAGAGACTCCCTTAGATTAGAGATGTTCAAATAATCAATAGACCCGTTGTATACTAAACTATCTGGTAGGTTTACTTGTGTAAATTCTTCACTTATCATATGAAATGAAATAATCAGATTATAAGCGTTAAATCCAGCATCCATAGTACTCCTATCAGTAGCAAGCCAATAACAAAACCCATCCTCAACTACTTGCAAACAACCAAATTCAATTGAATTACGTGGGAGATTAGTGCTATAAGGAGTTCTCCACACCCGGTACTTAATGTAAAAACCTCAACATGCCATGGGATGCTATCAGGTATACTACCCTCTTCACTTATAAAATGTGTAATCTTGACAATCTTAGGGTCAATAGTCTCACCACAAACCCCAAAACCTAGAGCAGTCCCGTATTGCCTCCAATCTCCCAGATTAGGCAAAGCAACAGCAACAGCTTTTCTAATGTAAGGATTCCAAAGAAAAGCCATGTACCTTTTAAGAGCATCACCTCCGTACAAACACAACAATCCTTGAGAACTGCAGATTATTGTATTAAATTGGAGCATGTTAACAAATACGGGAAGAGTGAGGGAAGCTTTCTGATGGGGGAATGTCTCATCATCATCAACAACTGAAACATATGTTGGCTTACAAACATGTCCATGATCATACCTTACAAGTAGATGTTGCTGTTGACTGCTATAATTCTTAATAAAATGAGAGCTGTCAATGAGAGACTTCCATGCTTTAGAGACCGATCGGAATTGAAGCAACAATTTGACAGGAAGCCGTTTGATGATTTGCTCTTGGATTTCCAAAGGCAAGTTGTCTGACATTCTGATTTTGTTTACCTTTGACCATTGACCGTATGAATTAATTTCTAGGGTTTTTTATATCCTGACGATTTGGGGAGGCCATTCTGCACAAGTGAGTGACTGATGTAATAGTTTGTGTGGATTTTAGAGGAAAACGACATCGTAGTATGTATTTGGTCCAATATTCAGATCCAACTAAACTAATCAACAAATATGGGCCTGTCTAACGTTGGGCCATGTTATTGGATTTTACAATTTTTACATAGATGAATCCGATAAGCTGCTGTGTAAAGTTTAATCAAGAGTTAATTAGACGGATGCTCCCTGTGCTAGGGATGGCAATGGGTTGGGTTTGGGACGGGTTTAGGTAATCCCAACCCCATACCCGATTAGGTATGCTTGTCCCAAACCCGTCCCAAAACCCGTCGGGTTTGTATCGGGTAATTACCGTCGGGTATCGGGTATACCCGCGGGTTTCGGGTAAACCCGTTAGTTTTAAAAACTTATCCATTGGGTATATCTGACTAAAAACCTGTCGGGTATCTATTGAGTGACTACTAACCAATACATTTAGCATTATCAAATATGCATGTAAATGATTACAATGTATAAATATAAAATAGTTAAATCATATAAAAACACTAAAAGACATAGATAACAAATATTATACACAAATAATTGGTGTTTTATGAAGAAGATGACAATCTAGATGGACAATCAGATATGGTATGAATACATATTTTAAAAGATATATAGGAAATTACATCGGGTATCTAATCGGGTAAACGGGTATACTTTATTGGGTAATCGGGTCGGGTAAATGGGTATATCATCAAATCCCAAAACCGTCCCAAACCCGCGAAAAAAATAAAAACTAATCCCATACCCGATTAACCGACCCCAAACCCGTCCCAAATGTGTCGGGTTTCGGGTTTACCCATCGGGTTCGGGTTTGATTGCCATCCCTACCCTGTGCTATGTCCAAATTACATAAATACCCTCCGTTAACATGAATGGTCCTAGAGGTATATATTTTGCACTCGGATGGTCCCTATCCTTAATGACTGTTAATTTTATCCGTTAAATGATGTGAAATGTCTATTTTACCCTTAACTAAATAACATAAAAAAATTTAAAAAAAAAATCTATAAAACAAACCACCATCTCCTTCATCCACTTGAACACCCCCACCCCCACCCTCAACTGCCTATCTCCTTCTATTTTTACAACAAACCACCAGCAGCTACCCAAACCATCACCGCCACCCAAAACCAACACTACCAACTCTCCAAACTACGGTCAACAACTCCTGGAAGCACCTCCCTTACCTTCCGTCAACCACCATTATCACCTCCTGAAACCATAAGTTACCTACCGAAAACCACCAAGATCCAGTACCTGAACCAACCAGGCCACAATGATCTGAAACCTTCACCTCCCGCTACTGCTTGTCTTCGTCTCCATGTATCCCCCTTATCTTTTTTACATTTAGATCCATCATGTCAAAGTTTCCGGTAGCTTTAGCTCTTCAATAACTATTATATATTAACAACAAACTTTAATTAAACATTATTTATGGTTATTAACTTCAATATAGAAGTTCACGAAGGAAAGGAAAGTAATGTAGAAGTACCTTCAAGATCAATAGGGAGGTCGCCTATTGGTGTCTTGTAAATTGTTGCTTTTGAAAGAGCACATTTAGGGGTGTAATGATGATGAGATGGGCCAAGAAGAAATATTCGAGTACTGAAATATGCAGATGTAAATTGCTTAAACAGGTCCAACAAAGAAGTTGGATGTAGCTGTGGTGGTATGGTGGTGGCAGTGTGAATGACGATGGATGGTGACTAGTAGTTAGGTTAGTGATGGTGGTGGTGGTGGTGATGATGTTGGTGTTGTGATGGGTGAAGGTGAAGGTGAGGACATGTGGGTCCCACAAAAAGTTAGTTTATGTGATTTTTATAATCCTTTTGTCTTTTAGTATAAGGGTAAAATAGACATTTTACATCTACTTAACAGAAAAATTTAATGACCATCTATGGTAAGGACCACCATTGTTACAAAATGCATACTATTATGAGCATATGTGTAATTTCAAAGTTTCAAGGACCAAAGTTGCAATATTTGCATAGCACAGGGACCATTCGTGTAATTAACTCTTTAATCAATGTTGCCTTTTGGTTAGTCAACATTGACTTTGACAAAAATAAAAGTCAAAGCAGTCAAAGATGGGGACAAATCAAACACTAAAGTTGTCTGACATTTTGATTTTGATATATGAATTTATAGGGTTTGTTTTTTACAACCCTAGTGTATGTGGATAGGGACGATTCCATAGCTGGTGCCGGAGTATGCAATTTTTGTTTAATGTATCACATGCTAGAAAGCAAAAAGGGTTCACTTAAAATAAAGTTATGATACTTTGAAAGCAAATCGTAATATTCAGGTCTCGTTAAAACCTAATGTATCATCCGTGTCTCCACCTAAAATAGATCTAATTTGTTTATGATCTTGTCAATAAGGTTAAATATCTCAATGAGAAATATTGCACGTCACCACATATAGCATATGTGTGTCCAGTAAATTCAATATTGGTTTTGAGTTCTTAGGAGAGCATAAGACGCTTCAGAGCCCGAAAATACCATCCCACATGAGTGGCATTGCCAAATCTTCTCTTTCACGGTAGGTGCATCACGACTAGCACATAGATGTCAAAAATATGTCTTTTGGTACTGGATTATATATACCTATTAATATTTTCGATATTTTGGAGACTATGAAAATAAAGAGGAAGCTAAGGCCGTATGGTATAGAAAAAGTGAATTATCTATATCTATACTACATTATAAAGTACCAAAGGTGGGCAAAAGGGTAATTTTTACATGGGTCGTACAACCTTTCAAGCATCACCTACAACAAAATAAAGCTTCTTTACGAAGGGTATATTCATCCGTTATAGCAAAGTTAAGATGCCTATAGGGATATTTAGGTAATTTGACTTATCACTTTATTCATAAACTAAATATTTGATTCCCAATTTAACCCTGACTACCCTTCATCTTCTAACTCCCCTCCTCTTTATCTTCCATGTACATTTCAAAGGTCTCCACACAATAATTACATTTAAATAACCTCCTAACATTGTTTGAGTTGCTTCCATCATTGATGATCGTCACACATCTCTTCAATCTTCTTAGTTTTCGTTCTTGATTATATGTTTTATTTTCAGGCTTCAGAAAGAACTTATGGCTCTTATGGTATGTGATATTGTATTTTGATCACGATTCGATCACATGTTATTAGGGAATGCGTTATCGTGGGTGCTTCCACGTGGAGCCATCTTTTTAGCAAATTCAGTACATATCACGGATTTCATTTCTGTATTTTATTTTGTAGTGAATTTAATCCGTTTCTAGGGTTTTATGCATCAATTTAGTGCTACTTCTTTAGTTCTATTGCTTCCAATTCTTCAATGGCAAATATTTTGTGACACGATCAAGATTCACACTTCAACAATTGGGAATTTGTGAGTGATAGGTTTTTAGGTTTTTTTTGGTCTGGGTTATGTTTAATCCGAATGTTTTTAAATGAATTTGGTAGATTATGTAGCTCATTTCGTTTGATTAGAACTGGTAATTTGTGTGTGATTTGACTGAGCTACAAATTGTAGTTTCATTTATGATATAGGCTAATGTACTTATGTTTAATTTAAGTGAATTTGGTGGATTCATTTAGTTTGATTGATTAGATTGGGAACTTGTGTTTGATTTGACTTTGTAATTAGATCCGCTGCTTATAGGAAACATTGTAAGTGCATCTACATAATCTACACATTTGTGAGGCCTTTATGATGATGTTTTACGTGCAAGGGTGTTCTTGTTTTTTCCTACATAATTTTTTAAATCTAAAAGATTTTTTTTGTTGTGATTGAATTGTTTATTTTCTATATTTTGATGAGATCTGTAATATTTAAATGGTAATCTTGTAGGTGGAAAACGATATGAAGCCAAGTGTTGGGCATGTCAGCCGTTTAAATGCTTGTGGAGGTAAATTGCATTCTTGTCATTCACGTTATGGTTTCACTTTTTTCATTCTTTAGTTACTAATGACAATGGGGCTCTCATCGAGCAAGCTAATATGTGGTGGATTTTGTGCATTAGCGTAATGGCCAAGTTGGGTAATAGGTCAAAATAGGACTTCATCTTATTTTCGTAATAATATAATTTATCACAAAACAGGAAGATAATTAGTGCGTTAAACATGTTTCAACAAATTATATATTATCTATACTACATTATAAAGGAGGAGGCATGGGCAAATATGTCCAAATTGTCCAAAGTTAAGATGATATACGAAGAGTCCTTTACAAATCTCTAATTTTTTTGTCATTTTCTTCCTTTTATGCCCTCATGTGCAACTTTTACTACTAATTGTATATATCTCTTATGCACTCTTTGTATCCACATGAACCAATGGGCTTATAGCCTAGTGGTACCCACTACCAATGATAAGTGTTGGGCATAAGAGGAGACAAGTTCGAATCTTGTGGGCAGCACTTTAAGGTATTTTGTCGGGATCATAACCCTTGTGGGGTGGGATGATCGGTATCCAATATGGATACCAGGGGCCAGAGGGTCTCCTCCACATACCCTTTTTTTGTATCCACATGAAGATGTAACCCCTTCATAAGCACCATAAACACCCAATTGAATGTTGTAATCCTTGAACATAAATATTAATTTGATGAGTAAGTTAATATAAATATTAAATTTATAAATTAATCATGAATTAACATGGGTATTTGAAAGGGTACATAACCATTTATTCATTAGTAGCTTCATATAAAACTATATAAATATAATGAAGCTTATAAATTATAAAGGAGGAGGCATGGGCAAATATGTCCAAATTGTCCAAAGTTAAGATGATATACCAAGAGTCCTTTACAAATCTCTAATTTTTTTGTCATTTTCTTTCTTTTATGCCCTCATGTGCAACTTTTACTACTAATTGTATATATCTCTTATGCACTCTTTGTATCCACATGAAGATGTAACCCCTTCATAAACACCATAAACACCCAATTGAATGTTGTAATCCTTGAACATAAATATTAATTTGATGAGTAAGTTAATATAAATATTAAATTTATAAATTAATCATGAAATTAACATGGGTATTTGAAAGGGTACATAACCATTTATTCATTATTATTTCATATAAAACTATATAAATATAATGAAGCTTATAAATAAAATACCTACAAGAAACAATCAAATTGTCATTAAAAAGTAATCAAATATTGAAGCCGGTGACCGCAATACTAATTTGAGGTTAACATGTCAATTAAGAAAAAAATTAATTAAGTTTGGTGGAACGAATTTTAAAAATTGTCAATTAAATATGGAATTGTTCATTAACACATCTATATACGATACCGAGCCATTTGTTCTTCCTAACTGCATTTGGATAACGGTTTCACTTTGTAACAGAAATTAACACCCATCATGTCTCATTAAATTTGACGCTCCTTAATCCTAACTGCATTTGGACAGTGTGTTGAGGACAAATTGCAAGTTCTCATAATGCTCTTCCTTGTTGGTGCTATAAATAAGAATATCATCAAAAAACACAAGGACACAATGTCGAAGTACCTTTCGAAATAAATCGTTCATAGCTGCTTGAAAGGTTGACGGGGCATTTGTAAGGCCGAATAGCATGACGAGGAACTCGTAATGACCATCGGTTGTGCGAAAAGCGGTTTTATGCACGTCTTTTTGAGCGACTCGGATTTGATGATACCCGGAACGGAGATCAATTTTTGAGAAGATTATGGCGCCATGGAGTTCATCAAGAAGCTCATCGATTGTTGGAATTGGAAAACAGTCTCGAACCGTGGCCGCATTCAAAGCTCGATAATCGACACAAAAATGCCACGAACCATCTTTCATTTTAACCAAAAGGACCGGTGATGAAAACGGACTTTGGCTTGGTTGTATGATCCTGTTTTGAAGCATTTCGACAATGAGTTGTGACATTATTTGTTTTTGATAATGAGGGTAACGGTAAGGTTTGACATTGACGGTTGTGGATTCGGATATTAAGGGTATGTTATGGTCATGGAATCGGTTAGGTGGTAGTGTTTTTGGTTCTTGAAACATTGATTCAAATTTTGAGAGTAGAAGGGCTATGGTTGGGTCGGTATGGGTCTGCAAGGTTTCGGTTAGAATGGGTTGTGGGTCATAGGATAATGTGTGAAGTGATGCTATGGAGTGGTGTCGGATCAATGTTGACAGTGAGCTAGAAGTGCAAATGCGGCCTAATGATTCCCGCGTATGGTGTGTTGATTGCCTTCTTTGGTAAAAATCGACCGATAAGCGACCGAGTGAAGCAAGCCAAGTAACTCCCACGACAACATCAGTGCCTTCAATTGGTAGTACATAAAATGGAACTTGAAAAGCAGCCTTTTGAACATGGATTGGAACTGACGGACAGAAACCTTCACAATGGATAAAATCGCCATTGCCGACCATTACTTTAAATTGTGGAATTGGTGTTATGACTAACTGTAATAGTGCAGCGATGCGTGGCATGACGATGTTATGCGTACTCCCGCAATCGATCAGGATAGTGACTGGATGGCCGTTTATGAACCCGGTTGCTCGAAGGGTTTGTGGTGCGGATAAGCAAGTAGGCGGCATCCGAAAGGGACAACATTTGTGGTGTAGGTGTGGTTGTGGTGTCAGCCATATTTTCGGTTGGAGGTGGAGTTTCTTCGATGGGATCGTCACGGTCGTCGTTGTCAATAATAAGTAGAAATTGCGGAGGCGAACACTTGTGACCTGGAAAATACTTTTCGGGACAATTAAAACAAAGACCCTCCTTTCTTCTTTCTTGAACAGCGGCTGCCGAAAGCTTGGTAAAGGGAAGTGTTGTGGTTTGTTTGTTGGGAGTTGGAAGCAGAGGTGGTAGGGATGCGGATGGTGTGCTAGTCGAGATTTGAGGGGACGTAGTTGAGTGAGAGAAATATGAGGAGTTTTTGTTTTGATTATTGAATTTGGAAAATGGTTTGGTTGACTGTGAAACTTTGTCTTCAACAGTTTTAGCAAGTCCAATTGCTTCATAAAGGGTTTGGGGTCGGAGTACAGCAAGTTCATTCTGAATATCCGGTTTAAGGCCCGAAATAAAACAACTTCGAAGAGCTTGTTGGTTAAGGCCATTAACTCGGTTACTGCCTCGTTCGAACTCGGTAAGCTAGGCGGCGACGGTAGTGGTTTGTGTGAGCTTAAAAATGTCGCTTCGTGATCTTCGTAGGCCGAAGGTCCGAATCGCCTTTCTACTTCTCGTTTAAATTTGGTCCATGAAGGAAGTAAGTCGTCGTTGGCGAGGTTTTGATACCAAGCCAAAGCGTCACCTATGAAGTAGAAGACGGCAAGAGACACTCGTTCTTTAACGGGGGTTTGATAGTAGGAAAAGAAATTTTCGGCTTGAAAAATCCATCCTAGTGGGTTGGTTCCGTCAAAAAGTGGTAAGGTTATTTTAGGGGTGCGACTATTGTTTTGGTTACTGGAGGATGCATGGGGTGAGCCGAGAATGAATTATGGTGATTTTTGTTTAAAACCGGATGATGGATCGGTGTGTAGTTTATCGGACATGGTGGTGAGTACGTTGGCTTGTAAATCGAGTTTGGTGTGTAGGTTGCGGGTTTCATCGATTAGAGATTGAAATTGGGCTTCTTGATGGTCTACGGCATTTGACGAATTAGTGATTAGTTGTTGGATAAGTTCATTGAGCGAAGGTTGTTGTT
This sequence comes from Ambrosia x helenae, assembly GCA_030844895.1. NCBI lineage: Eukaryota > Viridiplantae > Streptophyta > Magnoliopsida > Asterales > Asteraceae > Ambrosia > Ambrosia x helenae. The sequence continues at coordinate 68,646 of JAUTDX010000373.1, forward strand.
GGTCCTCGGATGAGGTGTCTTTTCGAGGGGCCATGGGAGGTGAGTTGGTGAATGAAAGCACCAATGATAGTTAATCCTTAGATGGGATTAGGCTCTTGAGAAAATAAGATTAGAGAGACAATGCTTGGAACAATTTTCTGGATATTTTTTCATTAACTCAAACATTACAACTTAAACAGGGAAATGGGGATACAAGTCCACTATGCCACTAGGACACATACACCTTGTCATGCCCTTATTTTTAGCCATTACTTCCCACTAATTGAGAACACGGTCATTACTTGCAACTAAACAATATAACTTGTCAAACAATAAAAAGAAATTGAAATAATAAGTCTTCCATTACTCCACTTCTTCTGGATCAAGGCTGGAACTTCACTGGGCTTTTGATGGATCGTTTGGGCCTGCCTTGAGCTACTGGGCCTTTATGTTGCTGGACTAATGGTGATGAAGTCTGATGGGCTGAGCCCGTAACAACATATGTGTTAGAGTTTAAAAAATAAGTAACATGCAATATATGTTTGACAATATACACATACGTATAAATGAAAAAGATTAAAAAAAATTATGTAATATTTTAAGATATATACAGTTTTTAAATAATTTATTATTTTCTTTTTAAATTCCAACAACGTTTAAGCCGTTGTACAATGGGTATACACACACAATGTCTGTGTATGGGAACCTATAGGTGATACTTGATTGTTGTACCTAATGTGGTAAGGGTGGTGTTAAAACCATACCAGAAAACCCCGATTTACCCGGAGGGCTGTCTGAGTAGGGCAAATCATCCTAGAGGAGCACAAAAAATGGAACCGGAAAAAATCCCAGAAGAGGTATAGTTTTGACACTTGTTTAGAAACCGAACTTGTACCCAACCTACCCACGGGTTCCCCTAGGGTACAGATTTCGATGCCCAAAACCGGACTCAATTTGTACCAGTTTATACCCGGATCAGGTTCCAGTTATGTGCTTGTACCGGACCTTATTTTTAATATGTTGCTGTATTAGGCCGTCCGTTGTGGAGGCGCGAGCGACCGGGAGCGAGCCACCAACGTGACTCTCAAGTAACTAGATCACTTGACCCCGTTGTGGCTAGAGGTGAGCATCGGCGCGACCAAAGGTCACTTTCTCCCGTTAACCCACGCGACCACCATCGCTGGTGCTCGCTCGCGCCGGGTTCGCGTGAGGCTGTTGTGGCTAGGGGTGAACACCGGTGCTAAAACTCCGTTCGCGTCATGCCGATAGCGCTTCCACAACAGACAGTCGTGATTTTTGAAGTTTTTATGTAAAAAAAAAGAAGAAGAAATGCAGTTTGAAACTGTGTTTTTTATACTCGTATATTGGGGTTTTTCATACCCGGTTCTTGTATAACCGGTTTCATATCCGAACCGAAACCGGGTACATTGGACATGGATTTTTCGGACTATTAAAGGAACCAGTAACGGGTATTGAAAACACTTGGTATTTTTTATAAGGCTTTGTTGCAGGACTAACTCAATATAAACAACCCAAACGAAGTGTTGGATTGCTACTAGGATTTATCAACAAGGTTTTATGTTTAACACCGGCCCAGACTTGCTGGACCAGTTATATCTATACCAGCCCATATTTAGAAAATATTAACACGGCATCGTATTTCTTCTAAAATGTTTTCGCTGGAAACAAAATCATATTATATTGTGTAAAAAGTAGAAACCCTAGAAATTCATGCTCATCTTCCATAATCATAATAAAATATCAGACAACATACCATTGGAGAGCCAAACATGCTCTCAGGAGGAAATCATGAAAAGGCTTCCTGTCTAATCCTTGATTCAATTCCAAAGCATGGAAGTCTCTGATCGATAGACTATAAATTTCGATTTGTAATGTAAACAACATTTCATATATCACTCAGACAAAAGAAATGAGGCGATTTCAGAATTCAGAGGGGATGGTTTCTAAGGGTGGTTGCCCTCCTCTGTCTACTCCCATTTCATTGACTTAAATTTTAAGTCAACTATCATTCGTTTGACGCCTATGATTTTCTTCAGTAACCAACAACCCTTCATCTTTCTAAACACGCTAAATTACACACTTCAATGTGTTGTTGCTCTTGCTGCTGCTTATCTTATTATTAATCATTATTGTTACTATTTACACGAGTAAATTACACGCATTGTCCCTGTGCTGTATAAAATCATGGATTAACTTCCTATTTTCTTAAGAGGCTATGATGACGACTTTCAATGCGTCTGTGTGAATTTGAGCAAAGATAGAGATTATCAGCATCTTGGCGGGGCAACCGAGACGGTCATGTGATTGACTCTCCTTTCACATGGCAACCGGTAAGTGTGCAGCCATGGCGGATTAATCCTCTTTGTTCGGTTGTTTACAGATCTGAGCCTCATAATTGTTCTTTTACCAATTCCTAATCACTCATTGCTTGCACAATTTTGATGGTTTTATGTGAATGTTATTCAGTTGTGGTTTAGAAATTTTATTCGGTCATTGTTTACACAATTTTAATGAACGTCTATTTAAGCTTCAAAGCCAAGCTTAAGGTCATGTGATTGACTTCTGCTATTGCTATGTTTGAACGTTCGATTCCATTTTAGTTTCTTCTTAATTTTATTCCATTTGGTGATGATGACATTATGGATTATGATTTGATTCCCTGTGGGCAGAATTATGGGTTGCCAGCTTGTTTTACGCTATCATATGTGAGTTGGAATATCGGGTCAAAAGTGAGCAGGGTTTATGGGAATAATGACTCCCCTTTTTTCTCCATTTTTACTTGAGTCTTTCACTGAAGTCCCAGGAACTTACCGTGATATTCTTAGCTCTAGACTCTAATGCAGTTTTGTAATGGAAATTATGCAAGAAAGACTATGTTCCTATACAATAGATGGCGAGTTTTTTGTTTTCTAAACTGCTAAATGGTAATATTTTGAATCATATTTATTAGCTTTAAACCATATTGCATTGCAAACTCCAAATTGGTGGTGTGGATGTAGGTGATTCCTTGTGCTTCACAGTCTCCAGTGGCCCATCCTACAACACGTCATCACATTAGAGACATGATTTTGTGGGCCTTTTGTGTTTATATGGAAGCTGTTTCAGTACTTAGTTTTTACCAACTTTGAGTTTATGTTGGAAACTTGTAATTACTTTTTACTAACTTTGAGTTATATGTTTTCTTAGGTTGTTGAACCGATCAGCACATTATGTTTTTGCTTTAGGGGTTGCAAGGTTTCTAAGTTGTGCCTATTGGATTCTCCTTTTTTTTATTGTCATGATAGTTATTGCATAAAGTTAGTAACATTTTGTGAAACATTTATGAATGTGGTTGAGAGAATTTCATAAAGTTAACCACGTCTTCCACAACCGCCGTTTAACAAGTCTGTGTGAATACCACTCAATATTAGAAGCAGAATGACCAATAAAAAAAAAGAAACCAACCAAGAACAAACATCACCCCACAAACCACTGTTCATGAGGTATACCCGAAATATCCCCCCTTATTCACTGCCAGTATGCCAGGAATAGTATTGGGAGAAACTCCGGTCAACCATACAAAGTATTCACACTTCAACGGGAACATCCATGACATCTCGTGGCTTGCATTCTAGTCGTTGTGGTTCTTGTCTTTCTGGGTAGTGTTATTTTTTTTATTGAAAAGGGTGTAACGGTCAAATGGGCCCCATTCCAAATTGTCCGGACGAGGTCACATACACATGCCATTTCAATTGGACAAGGGAGCTCCAATGGAGGTTGTGATTTGTGATTCTAGTCAGAAATCTCGAACGGTACCACTATTGGAGATGCTCTCAATGAGGAATTGCAATAAGAGATTCTATATTCTTTATGCACCCATATTTTTTGTTTTTTGTTAAATTTATAAAATTTACCACAGTGTAGGGGGTTCATTGAAAGATTTTTCTAGTTACTCCCTCCGTCCCAATTTAAATGTCTCATGTTTAAAAACACACATTTTAAGAAATTGTTTGTTTGTATGTGGTAAAATGATAATAATATCCTCAAAAGTGATGATTGTGTTTTGTCTTTTATGGGCAAAACTGGAAATTACATTTCCATTTTTGGAAAGGAACATTTAATTTGGGACAAACAAAAAAGGAAAGAAGGACATTTAAATTGGGACGGAGGGAGTATTAAATTTTGTAAAGTTTGAAAAGTAATTCGAACCAAACTTGAAAGTAAAACTAAAATGACTAATTTGCTTTTGAACAATCCGAGCTCTAATGGAAAAATAAAATGCGAATCCGAGCTCTAATAGATTTCATTTATACAAAGTTTGTAGTGAGAACATATGGCTGTGAAGGTATATATATCAATCGGTTGATGTTATAGATGTTGAATATTGTTGATAGTGTGTTGGTGATGACGTTGAAAGAGTATGAGGGATGCTAGTGATCAGGAATTACCGTTGACAGATAACTTAGTGCATATAACAAGTTATTGTTGCTAAATGAAGATGCTAGTGAAAATAGTTACACCTGATGAAGATCATAGTAAAAGATGATGCAAGTTGCTACTGATGGCAAATTGCTACTAACAATGCAATTTACTTATGATGATAACTTGTTACCGATGAAGACAAAAGTGTAACTTGACACTTACGATGACGAGTTGACGTTTAGACAACTTACCACTTATGAAGTCACGAAGAGTTGCTACTAATTCTTAGATATTCTATTATCAAATTTACTTTGGTGGTGTTTGTTTTTCTCCCAGAAGCACTTCTGACCTCTTTTGTCTGCGCCGCGGGCAGACGTTTGGGTCGGGCAGATTGTTTGTTTTTCGGAAGACATTTCACTCCAAAAGCTCTTCCTGACCTCTTCTTGGTGCAGACTTGGACCAAAGTCTTCTAAGGTCTTCAAAGGTTTCCTCCTCTTCTTTTCTCCTCACCCACCACCACCACCCACTACCACCACCACCACCACCACCGTCCACCACCGTCACCCACCCACCACCACCACCTAGCATCGTCCACCACCACCGTTCACCACCACCACCGTCCATCACTACCACGGTCCACCACCACCACCCACCACCGTCCACCACCACTACCACCACCCACCACCACCATCACCCACCACCACCCACCACCACCACCACCCACCACGGTCCACCACCCACCACCACCACCACGGTCCACCACCACCACCTACCACCGTCCACCCACCACCACTACCACCACCCACCACCGTCCACCACCACCCACCACCGTCCACCACCACCCACCACCGTCAACCACCACCCACCACCGTCCACCACCACCCACCACCACCACGGTCCACCCACCACCACTGTCTACCACCAGACTGCTGTAAAAACTCAGTTTATTTGAATTTAAGTTTATTTCAGCAGCCTGCAGACGTTAACAAACAAACAGTCTTCTTCTTGTAGACTGCAGACCTTTGGTCCACCTCTTCTCCTGCAGATGTTTGCAGATGTGGTCCGCAGACTGCAGACCTTTTTCTGCAGAAAAAACAAACAGCACCTTTGTGAATCTTGTATGCATAATATTTGAGTAAAGTGCCAAAATGGTCCCTGAGGTTTACCCCAAAATGCTTGTTTGGACACCAAACATGTTTTTTATCACTAGGACCCCTGACGTTTCAAAAAGTGCCATTTTGGACACTTTTTAACGTCTCAGTTAACTAAGGATTGCAACTCAGTTAACTCCCAGTGGCAATTTCGTCATTTTATGTCTTAACATTTAAAAAACTCATTTAACCCTTCTTCTTCACAGACAACGTTTCAAACTCACACCTCTCTTCAACAAAACCCTAATTCCCTAACCACACAAACCCAAACCGATTATCAAGCGATCAAATCATACAAACCCACCTAGACGATGGTATTCTACAAATGTGGAGCTCTAACTACAATACGTGTGTCTTCGACCTCTGCAAACCTTGGTAGACGTTTTTTGTGCTGCAACAAGAAGGGAAAACGTTGTGGTTTCGTTTGTTGGGCCGAACTACCCTTGGATCAGATTCCTAATTTGATGAACACTATCAATGACAGTGAAAAGAATGAAAAACGACTGAAGTTATACGTCCTCATTCTGTTCCGGATTGTAATCCCTAATAAAAAATACAGCTCCATGAGCAAAAGCTCCTGTCATGATGAATCCTGCGATGTATTGGTGATAATTCTCGATTCTAGTATTGAGCGAAAGGTTCCACGACGATAAGGGTCTAAAAGATCTAAAAGGTTGATCAGTCGCAGCTGCAACAGGAGCTGAATATGCAACAGCAATCCAAGGTCAAGAACACATATTTACAGACCTTGGTTGAGACACTCAAATCCGAGAACAAGAAGCTGAAAACTTAATCTATGGATGACTTGTTTGTAATCATCATGTATTTTTTTTCATATTTTAGTTGAATGTAGGTTGTTTTGTAATGATCAAAAACATGAAATGTATGGTGTTTCTTATTGTAATGATCACTGATGGTTGAATGATCAATGTATGTTTGCAAATGTTGAATTTAGGTTGTTTTGTAATCATCATGATTTTGTTATAATGATAAATGAAAGTTTGTAATGATGAAGAACAATGCTTAATAACAAACAGAAACATACAAAAGCAGCAAAGTAGATAGTTAAAGTAGTCTAGTGCATACATGAAAGATAAGATGAAACATAACTAACAGGAAACAACATGCCTACTTCCAATGACAATGGTCATCCGAACAGTAGTCCGAATCTGTTCCATGCTCTCCTTCATAGGGATCATGGTACCAATTATCCTCCTCTGGGTTGGAATAATTCCATGCGTTCTTCAACACCTCTGAGTCATAGTCTCTACATGGGTCAAGCTCCTCTTCTTCAACCGGTTCTTGAACTGCCTTTCCATAAGCCTTTTCATCAACCTTTGCAACCTCTTTGAAATTATCTTCAACCTCTTCAACCACTTTTTCATCATCCTTTTCAACAGTCTCTGGATCAATAATTTCAGGCTTGTGGAATGTAAGTAGTGCAATAACAACTTGCCTATCCATTTTAGAGATGAAAAATGAAGTTGGAATGCATGAATATATTGCAATTGGGTCATTTAAATCAGCTGAACAATTAAATCTCCTATCCACTTGAAATCTACCCACTGACCCAATAAATGTACTTCATTGAATGCAACTACTACACAAATGTTAAACTGTCAGAATGTTGCTTATATATTGTTCAGTGCCAAAATGGCCCCTTATGTTTGGTCCAAAATGCTACATTAGATGCAAAAGTCAAATTATTGAATGAATAAACTGCCAAAATGGTCATAATACCATACTGAAAATAATTAAAACAAATCACTGAAAGTACATTAAACTGCCAAAATGGTCATAATACTGAAAATAACCAAAACAAACCATTCAAAATAAACAAAGTCAAATATTCATTCAAAATAAACATAAACAACCATTATTACCATTAAAAAAAAAGCTCTGGACCAGTGGATAGTTCGACCTTAGTTGTCACTCGACAACAAAACCATTGAAGAAAACATCCCAATTTCATGGTTGTCCAAATGACTCTTCGCTCATTTCTCCCTCAACGCTCAATAGAAAAAAATTGCGCTAAAAAAATATTCGCTCGCTTTTCAGCTCGGCTGTAAACGAGCCGCTCAGTTCGGTTCGGTTTGTAAATGAGCCAAGCATGAGCAAAGGTACGTTTGGTTTGGATCGGCTCGTGAACAACCCTATTCAGTTGTTATAACCTATATGCTGAATGTTGTGATTACTAACTATAGCGACAATTTATGATGATACAAAACACGCCGGATCACGTCCCTCACCGTTGCCCTCTAGGCGTTAAAGATGTCCAAATCATTTTGAGGCGTGTTTTGTATCACGAACTAATTTAACACATATACACATCAGTTATATTTAATGATTAAAGGTGAGTTATCGAGGCATGAACTGTGACATCCGGCAAAAATCGGCGTGTTTCCGTACATAATTAGTATATCTAATTAACGATAACAACGTGCAATTCTAAATTAATTATATTAATTTGGCCTTTAGAGAATAGCACATTCCACATAGGATGCATAGGGATGCATTTGTTTAATTTGAAGCACGGCGCAATCGATAACCTTGTCCGGTATGGACGTTGGTGATTACCCGGTAACAATTAATTAACCGAAAACGATACCGAACACCCAAGATATAAAATAAAGGGTATTTTCATAAATTATTATGTGTTTTGGAACTCCAAAACCATAAATGAAAACTCCAAATATAAATCTCCCGGTAACGAATAAAGTTCGCGTATCGCACCCGATACGCGTGAAACGTATAAATTCACCCAAATAAAGCCTAAATAACTTACCAATGCTTAAACTAGTCAATGTTTAAAGGTAATTGGGAGTTAATTATATATCCGTAATAGCTCGTAATAAGAACGCGTTAAAACCCAAAAGACTTTAACCGAATCGATCAAAATCTAACTAAATACTTACAAGATATTTTTGGCACATGATGTGGGAACCATAAGGCCTTTTTGGCCAGCCATGGGAGGCTTCCATAGCCACCCTAATGTTGGTCTAAAACATCCTTAAACATGATGTTGATGCATGCTTTTAGTAAGGTCAAATCTCTAGTACATCTAATGTCTTTATAAGCTTCAAATCCTTAACATAACACCACACAACAACAAAAATAAACCTCTTTCTTGGCTAATCTCCCATGAGTTTCCAAGCCCACTCCCACCTTGATTTTCAAGCTTAACAACTCATAAATAATCACCATTTAAACCCATATTGAGTGTGTTTAAGTGCTAGGAGCTTAACCCTTGGAAGACACACTTAAACCCCATCAAAATCTTATGTTTTCGTGACTTCCATAGCCTTGTTCTAGTAGTAAGTTTCTTAAAAGTCATCTTGTTTAAGTTTTATTTATTTATGCACTTAACTTACAAGTTGTTTTTGGGGTGCTTTTAACAAAAGGTTTGAAACAAGGTTTTATGTGTTTTCTAAAAATGAAATGAAATGTTTACAAAGATGGTCATAAACATGAGTTTTAGGGTGGTTGGTGATGTGATTTTGTTACAACAAGTTTGTATGCTTTAGTGTTCTTAGAAGTTGTTTGAAACACCTAATACGCCTAAAAATGGTTATGAACATCATATTATGACTAATAGAACCATTTGAACATGAAAATTATGTAACAGGTTATGTAGAAGTTAAAATCACAAAAATAAAGTTGTAAACTTTAAAAACACAAGTGTGAACAAATGGCCTGCAAGCCTTAAATCAAACATGTTAGTAGACTTAAAATGACCATATAAGACTAACCGACGTGTTGGATGGTGAAAAGAACACTTATTGTAAACTTTGACATGTTAAAGTTTGCTAGTTTTGGGAGAAATTGTCATTTTTGTAAGTCTTGGAAATAATATGTAAATTTTGTAAAGTTGGAGGTTTGATAGGTAACTTTAAAAGTTCAAGGGTGTAATGTGTCACTTTGGAAAACTCATGTCTTAAAATGTGTCTTTGGAAAGTTAGGTGTTGATAATGGAAAATTATAACTTTCCAAGGTTGTTAAGAAAAATATTTACAAACTTACCAAAAATATTTACAGAATTGGTGTTAGAAATAACCAAGTCTTGGTGTTTGAAAATACAAAAGTTATTTTGTGAATTACCGAGTAAGAGGTAAAAGTTAAAAGATGATTAATTTCAAGTAAAACATATTGATGGGAATTTTGGAAAAATAACTAAATATATATTTTGGATGTAGGAAAATTATATTACATCGACAATTAATTATTCCTACAAAATATATATATGAGAACAACTTGTATTATTCAATATGCGAGAATATATAAATACAAACAATCGAATATGGACGTATTTATATACGACGTGTTTAATGGACAAAATGTGATATGGACGGATAAGTATATATTGTATAACTTCCTACAAGATACGTATATATGTTATTGCGTCAAATGTGGACATGAATATATATTGAACAAGAATATATAAGGTTACTTACGGGTAAAAATGTGTAACACTTTCCTAAGTGTTGGAAAAATATTCGTGGGAGAATTAACGTTAAATAATCTATAACGATTACACGTTTAAACCGAGTTAAGTATGACAATGTAAATATGTTATCGAATCGACAAGATCCTAGTATATTTATTTAATGGGAAAATAAATATATGGTAAAGTAAGTCGAGTCGAATGTTGAAAATAAAATATCGATCGACAAGATCATAGTATAATTATTTAATGGGAAAATAATTATACGGTAAAGTGAGTCGAGTCGAGGATAATGTATTGTGAGTTAATTAATACGGAAATATAAGTGTAACTTATAACAAGGGTAATCCATCACCAACAATCCTAGGACATATGTTTAAATAAACGGGGAATTGAGTCTAGTAATGGTGATGGAAGTTGGGTGTACAACTTGCCGAATAACACACGCTATAGACTTAGTGACTTATATGCACTAGGACGTTCGTACGTGCTTGACCTCGGACTTGCTATTCCCTGCTATGTGATTGCAGCTGTACTTCAGGTGAGTTTCAAGGCCCTTTTCTATTGTTTTTGTTTTGGGAGAAAGATATGTTTCGTCAAATGTTGTTACATGTCAAAATGTTTGTAAATGTTAAAAATGTGATAAGTGGCATGATGAGTACTTGGGTTTGTTTTACACCATTTGGGGTGAGTCCTCGCCTACTGTAACCATTTACTCGTGTGTTGTGTGTGTGTGTGTAATCGAGAACTGAAAGAATATTTGGATAGTACTATTGGTGCCTGACAAGGCCCACCCCTAATCGATAGCGTCGATTATGCAACTGTGTATGCCTGGGGTGCACGTATTCTGAACTAAGTTGTTGTTTTCCGAGAAACAACTTCTGCTCGTGGGGCATTATTAGTCTTAGTTTGGTTATAGGCTCAAGGGATTGCTCGTCATCGTAGTTTTGTAGGAGCTGGCAACTTCTTACAAAGGCAACTACTTGTGTTTGTTTCGCACATGTTGTTGTTGTTGTTATGGAACTAAAACCTCTGAACTCACCAATATTATATATTGATGTCTTTTTAAACATATCTTTCAGGTAACTAAGTGCTGAATAGATATGAGGCTAGTGCAGTGGAATATGGGATGTCGTATACTTGTCGGGGTTTCATCAATATTTTCCATTGGTTGGGACTTGGATGAAAAACCCCATGTATGAACTTGTTGTTTGTTGTTTTGTGAAATGTTGTAACAAAGTACTCATTTTCGACATCTCAATAAAATAATCTTTTCTAATTATATATGGTTTGTGTTAATCTTGACTTAGATATGTTTTCGAGCGTTGCGCCACGTGTTTCCGTCATTGGCGTGGTGTGACATAAACCATTACATAATTTTTTTCTATGATAATGACTCTAGTGACGTGGTGTCCAAATGGCGAAAAAGGTCCTTGATAGGCATGAACCACTACTCATGGTTTAAGATCAAAGAAGGCTATTAAGGATTCCAGCGCCATGTATGAGTTGTAAAAAAGAGCTGTTAGGCCATAACAAACTTTATAAACTATTTTTTAAATGATGATTAATGTTATAGCAATAAACATACCAAAATCAAAGTATTATATATATATATAGTATAAGGTTATATTGGAAACCCTTGTTATATGGTAAACTTTGGAAACTCTAACTTCCCGACTTTTTTTTTATGAAAATTTTAGGGTATGTAATATACATTTTTTTAAGCATTTTGAGCCAAAAAAATCGAAAAAGCGCCGAACGGTTTTTCTTAAAAAAAATAAAAAAACGTCTTCTGTTAACATATAGTTAACACATGGTTAACACGTGTTATTTTCGCTTAACATGTGTTAGTCGAAATTTTATTTATTTTTTTAAAAAAAAGAGTACTTGGCGCTTTTTTAATTTTTTTGGCCAAAAATGCTTAAAATCATGTATATTACTTTCCTTATTTTTTTCAAAAAAAAAATTGGGAAGTCAGAGTTTCCAGAGTTTACCGTCTAAGTATGGGTTTCCACATTATCCTAACCCTATATATATATATATATATATATATATATATATATATATATATATATATAAATCTAGTGCCATGGAAAAATAGATCTTGGCTAGGAGGGCGACTCACCCACCTCTAAGGCCGACCCTCTCTAAGATAATCTTTTTGTTTCAGATCATTTTATTAAAAAATAAAAAAACGTTTTTAATCACTTCCTTAAAGCCCTTTTAAGAACAACACTTTTTTCATATAAAGCTTGTCTTGAAAAAAGTAACCCTTAAATACCTTTGCAAAGTTATATTTTTTTCGTTACTTTATTTAAATTGATTTTTTTTAAAGTGTCCCTAATTATATTATGAAGTTATATATAGTGAAAAAAAAGGTTACGGGTAATTAACTTGGGTACCAAATGGCTTTTGAATTAGTGCTATCAAGGTATTAGATAAAACTTTGTCTTTTTAAGTAATCTAAATTCCATGATTGCTAAAAAATTTGGCCAAGATTAAAAAAAAAGTAATTAACTCGGGCACTGAGTAACCCACCTTCTGGTGGATGAGGCCTAATGATATGTGACTTGGGTCTTAATGGTCACAACTTCGAGTCTTGAAGGATAACAGATTTTACCAATTATTCACTATCGTGCCTTTGGGCGGGTGGGTGATCGGGTTTTCCTTGGATTGGTCATTGGTGGACCTGGAGGACCGAGTGCCCTATGGGTATTCTAAATTTGTCATAAAAGGATTCTCACGAGAGTCCGTAACAACTTTATTGGCCTTTAAAAAGAAACCTTTTAGAGCATTCACAACCCATCCCCCATTCCCTCCCCCATTCTTAAAATTTAAGAAAATCCTACAAAAACTCACTCCATCCCAACCCCTTTCCCCATACCCCATTTCTAAAATTTACAAAAAACCTATGTTGAGCCCTCATATATGGGGTCTTCCATCCTTCCCCCATATCATTTAATAATAATAAAATAATACAAATGAAAGGTGGAGTGAATTAATGTTGGTTGTAAAAAAATAAAATAATAATAAAAAAAGCTTATAGGGGATATGAATGGGGAATGGGATGTGAGAGATTTTCCAAAAGTGAGTGGCAAATTTAGAAAACTATGATTTTTCCTTAAATTATATGGTTGGGGATGGGGGATGGGGGATGGGTTGTGAATGCTTAGGGTACTGAGTAAAGTACTAAGACTATTTGGTGTGGGATCGGGGAAGGGGGACGGGGTGGTGATGTGGCGCTCGGGGTCTCGGGGAACACCGCCCCCCCCCCCCCCCGAGTTTTTTCCGGTGAGATAGTGGGGAAAAGCCCGTTGGCCCCGTGTGTTTTGATTGGTGGAATTTTGGAGCCGTTGAAAATTTGGGGCCCACCCCAATTGACCGTTGCTTTTTTTTTTTAAAAAAAAAATTTCAAAAATTTACTTTATATATATATTTACCATTCAAATCACAATTTTCATCCAATCGTTTTAACCAAACCACCAAAATTTATAAAAATTCTACCATTCTTCACCAAAAAAAATTACCAATGGATCCAAGGCGTTCAAACCCGCAACCCTTTAACCCGAACACCCCCGCTACTCCTTCGACACAAGCTCCAAACTTTCCCTACTCCACTACACCGCTCGACCCTATGTCATTCGGGTTTGGCCATTTTACTCAACCCCAAAACCCTTGGCAAATGCAACAATTTCATATGCATATGTCACACTGATGTGTTGCAAAACACATCTATTTTCCAATGTATTTTGTATATTATTTGGTCAAGTTTTTATTCGTTTCGTGTCAATTTTTATTATGTATTTATTATTTTAATTATTTTGTAGGTGTTCGTGTGAAATGAGCTTAAAACGGTGAAAAGTAATCAAGACGCGGACACCTGGTTCAAGCAAAGCAGACTACTACTACTACTACTAATAATAACTAGTGGGTTTGCCCGCGCGTTGCGGCGGGATCCAAGAAAAGATTATAATACAACAATGTAATTATGTAAAAATCACAAAAATACAGATCCTATAATTACCAAATGTTGTGTTTTGAATAGCCCGTATGCGCAAGATGCCAACTAAGGCAGCATTCAGACTGTCCAGCTTGAGATACATATGAGGTTTTTGAAATCTATGATGATGCACCTAGGGGAAGCTTAAGAAGGGACGACAGGTGACCTGGACCGAAAATAGAAAGTCAACAATTATATAGAAACAAAATGATTAGTTTATTTGGTTACCCTCAGGCAATCTACAACATTGCCATTTGGCATATATGGGTAAACAAGTAAACTCTCATTAGAAGTCAAATTAATCCCCTAAAGACAGTAAAAGATTCCGGTGCAATGCCAAACTTATCATCTCAAGTTTAGTATGGGTAAACAAGTAAACTCTCATTCCGGTGCTTTGCGATTCAAAAGGGGATAGCGGCGCAGCTTGTTGCCCGCTTACCCACCATCTAAATGTAACTTGTTTTGACAAATAGTAAATAAATGAGTTATTTAAAGAAGTTTAGTGTGATTGTCTGAAACTGTACCTCCCCTGATGGATTAGGATCCTTGTCTTTTTACCGCCACCAAAGTCCTAATTACATGACAGTGACACCCTTTTTAAAGGACCCCAAAATCGCCTTGACCTGATATATTCTTGGAACTAAAATTCCCAGTTGCAACTTGTAGTTCACGAAATGTAAATCTTTGTAAATGACCGACATTAAACTCGTAACATTGCTGCACTACCAATGTTGAAAAATGAAGAGGTTAAGTATTATCACAAGAAATGCACCGTGGGATTTACAAATGTATGATTATAAGAAGTTTATTATTTTATAAAAAATGTAGCATAGGATGTATATATAAGGCGAGATCGGTACCAATGCATCACATAAACAAGAACCATCATAGAAGACACGAACGTGAAGTAACTCCAAGTTTAGAAACCCTTTTAATACTACTCTCACATGGTTACTTAACCAATAAACAACACGTATACCCTGTTAGGGTCCAACTACTGAAGCCACTAAAACTTGAAATCATTCATCACTGTGAATACTCACATGACAAATAAACAACTAAATCGCCTAAATATTCTACCTATTGCCAAAACCATCATCATAATTGTATACAAATGAGAACCTTAAAACCATTAATTTATTTAAATAGTAACATGGATACTTAACAAATAAACACACTGATCCGGTGGAGTTAGAATTATGAGACGAAGGAGCCAAAAACCTGCAAAATCAACCAACATTGTGACGAACAAAAATCTAATCCAAAATAAACAACAAACAACATAAGAAAATGAGCATAAACAACAAACCTCAT
This sequence comes from Ambrosia x helenae, assembly GCA_030844895.1. Classification (NCBI taxonomy): domain Eukaryota; kingdom Viridiplantae; phylum Streptophyta; class Magnoliopsida; order Asterales; family Asteraceae; genus Ambrosia; species Ambrosia x helenae. The sequence goes on from JAUTDX010000373.1 coordinate 83,953, forward strand.
TGTAAGTAAGCATCAAAAAACATGCAAAAACAACAAAAATTGTTACCAATGAAAATTGATTCCAAAATACACAAGCAAGGAGCAAAAAACCCTGCAAAATCAACCAAAATTGTTACCAACGAAAATTGATTCCAAATACACAACAAAGAGTAGAAGAAAATTAATTTAGACAATGTACCTCAAACAATTTGGAGATTTCTAGAAAATAACCATAAAAGGGACTTGAATCATATAAAAAGGGGGTGGGTGGTACGAATTGAAAGATTAATTTATAACGAAAGTTCTCTAATTAATAGGGAATTCAAAGGGGTTAAGATTATTGGTAAAGGAAGTGGGGAATTGATTGGCGATTATAGCAAAAAAGTGTGGGTTACAATTTGTAACTGTTGATAAACGAAAGTGGGAATTTGACTCGTGATTATAGCAAAGAAGAAGAGTTAAGCGTACAATGTTTGGGAGGGGTATTTTGGGTAGAAATGTGGTAAATAAAAGAGATTTCCAAAGAGACCTTTTGCATCCCATCTTAAAAGTTAAGTGATTTTACCTTTTTACCCATCTCTCCTCCTTAATAAGGTAACATAGATAATAATAATAATATAAAAAGAAAAAAAAAGAAAAAAAAAAACAAAACTTTGACTTGGGCTCGTGGCCCAAGTCATAAAAAGGTCACGTAAGTCATTTTTTTGGACGGCACAATTACAACAGGGGGGCATTATAATATCATCGAAGGACGTCGACATATAATAATTCCGAAGCAACAGCCGCCAGAGGATTTTATTATTTTGATCGATCTCGAAGAGCAGCTCTAAAAAAATATTAAGAGGAAGTGAAGGGCAGGAAGGCTAGGGATCGAGGTTACACAATATTGGTTATTTTCGTTTACTAATTTGTGTTCTAAACCTTATGACTATGTGTTACTTTGGTACCAAGATTATGTTTTCTCGTTTTGTCATGAATATTATTGGCTAAACTTTTTAGGCTACCTAGGTTGTATGATGACTGCATGTTAATTTTATAACTTTCGGTTTATGGATTATTTTGAATGGTTAATGTTTTGGTAACGATTTGGTTGGTGTTTATTATGATGTGTGTGCGTACTTAAGTCTAATTTATTATTTATGAGAGTTCCATAATCGTCTTAGTGAATGTCTTTCATGTTTGGATGATTATTAGGGTTGCTTGCTTTGTGCTCGTAGCTTAGTTTATGGTTTTGTGCACGAAAGTCATAGGAACTTGATTAGAGAATTTAGAGGACTTAGGTATTTTTCCATTCTTGAGACCGGGAGGTGATGGAATGTTGGCTTGTCTAGAGCTTTAGGTGTTGGGTTTTGGGTGAGACCGGGAGGTGATCCTATCCTAGTTGTCTTTAGTTTCTTGCAATTCCAAGTCATAGTTAACCCAATTAGATTACTCCTCTACATCTTCGGGTGTATTGTGATTAGAGAGACCGGGAGGTGATCGAGTTAGTAGAGTACCTTTACATTCCTAGTGAGGTGAGACCGGGAGGTGATCCGAGCTAGATAGCCAGTGTTTTATTCCTTAGGATTCTTTAGGGTGTGTTGGTGAGACCGGGAGGAGATCTAGCATGTCTTAGGGTTTCTTAAGTTATTTTTAGAATCTGGTATCCATTCAGTCTTCCATTACCGAGAGTTATGAGTTTGCATGTAGGAATCTTGACCTAGGTAGTTGCCTTCCTATCCTGATATTTTCCTCGGTTATCCTTGCTGTCTGTTTATCTTATTTAATTATTTTATTTATTTTAATTAATTATTAAAAACCCAAAAATCATATTTAAAACCAATTTTGTTAAGTCTTAGTTGAGTCTAGTTTTGTTTTCCATTAGTGTCCTGTGGGTTCGATACTCGGACTTACTTAATCTGTACTGCATTGATAGGTACACTTGCCTGTCGTGTGGTCTAGTTTAGTTGAGTCTGTTTTATATTACTAGGTGTCTAGGTTGTTTATATTTTTAGACCATACATAGCACATCAAGTTTTTGGCGCCGTTGCCGGGGACACTTGGCGATTGCGAAATTAGCTTCGATTAGGACTTCACTGATTAATTGGTCTTATTTGAGTTTTTATTTTTATTTTTAACGTATCTAGAGAGTCTTAGGTTTTTATTTTCTTTTTTAGTGTTTTTTTTTATTTTTATTTTTTTATTTATTTTTGTTCTTCTTTACGCGTTGTTTTTATCTGTCTTGCAGTTTTATGCCACGTACTCGTTCGCAGGGACCATTTGAGCCGATTATACCAAAGCCCGAGCGAGACATTGCTAACATTCGGAGGGAACTTCGTCGTGCTATCAACCGAGCCAAAAAGGTACGTTTTTCTCTCCCTGCTACTATCATGGGCGACGCCCAAGCACCACCACCTAGACGTACTGTCCACCAGATGGCCTGTGAGGGAGCCACAGGAGTGAGAACTCCCATTACTCGGACTGCCATGCCCAATAACCACACTTGGCAGATCCCCTCACACGTCATCAACACCATCGCCCATACCGCCCAGTTCAATGGCCTGGATGATGAGGATGCTCCAGGCCATCTGTCCCGTTTTGTGCGCATTTGTGACACCTTTGGTCTGACAGGTGTCACCCCAGACACGATTTATCTTAGAGTTTTTCCATTTTCTCTGTCTGGGCGTGCTGCCACTTGGTTGGATACTCTTCCACAGGACTCCATCGCTACCTGGGAAGACTTGAAGACTAAGTTTCTGAAAAAATATTATCCTCCTTCTAAGGCCGCTCGCATTAGGGATCAGATCCACTCGTTTCGAATGGATCCAGACGAGCCATACCACTTGGCCTGGGAGAGGTTCAACACTCTGTTGAACAAGTGTCCCCAGCATGGACTTTCTGATTGGGCCCTTGTAGAGAAATTCTACAATGGCCTTACTTATGCTACGCGGCAGATGTTTAACACTGCTACTGGGGGACACATTATGGATAAAAAAGACCCTGATGAGTGTAAGGACATGTTTGAGAGTTTTGCTCTAGCTGAACAGCAGAACCCAGCCAACGGGGATTCCATCCCCGTTACTAGGTCTACCTCCTCCACTACTAGAGGTGTTCATCAGGTCACTCCTGAGACTAGTATGGCTGCTGCCATAGAGGCTTTAGCGAGAGAGGTTAAAGAACTTAAGATGTGTGCACTCAAGTGTGAGATTTGTAGGGGTGGACATGACACCATAGACTGCCCAGTAGGAAACCGTGAGCATGTAGATTATTTGGGGAGTTCTAACCGGGGAAATGGTAATAATTATAACTCGGGGTGGAGGAACCAATCTAATTCTGGGTGGAGGTCTGATAGGGGAGAAATAGGTGATAGTTCAGGGTCTAGTTTGAAGAGGATAGAGGATATGATAGCTGGTCAGAGTCAGCTGCTCACTCAGCTGGTTGCAAAAGACCAGCAAACCACTCAGAAACTTGAGGAGCATGACCTAATGCTTAGGAACCAGCATAATACTTTGTTAGACCTAGAGAGAAAAGTAGGAGATATTTCACAGAAACTCTCTGTTAGGTCACCAGGTACTTTCCCTAGTAACACTGAGGAGAACCCTAAGGGTACAGTGATGGCTGTGAGCACTCGTAGTGGTAGGGGTGCGACTGAGAGAGTAGAGACACCAGTTGAGGATGAGGAGGAACCGGTAGATGAGGAGATAGAGTTAGAGACACCTGTTAGGACACCTTCTAGAGTAGCTACATCCAGTCCTGTGTCTAGCAGTGAGGGTCCTTCTAAGAGAGTGGTTGTGGATAGAGAGAGTGAGAGGCAGGTAGAGCCCACTAAAGTGTATAAGCCCACTACTCCTTATCCAGGTAGGTTGTTGCAGAATAAGATAGATCACCAATATGATAAATTTATTGAACTTATTAAGCAACTTAAGGTGAACCTACCCTTCATAGAAGTCCTCCAGAGCATGCCTAAATATGTTAAGTTCCTCAAGAACATAATGGCTAATAAGAAAAAGCTTGAGGAACTTTCACAGGTTACTTTGAGTGAGGAGTGTTCTGCAGTCTTGCAGAATAAGCTGCCAGTTAAGATGGATGATCCTGGTAGTTTTATCATTCCATGTTCCATAGGTGACCTGTCCATTAAGAATGCTCTTGCTGACCTAGGTGCTAGTGTTAATTTAATGCCATACTCCATTTTTAAGCAACTAGACCTAGGAGAACTTAAGCCCACCCGCATGTACATCCAGCTGGCGGACAAGTCCACCAAATTCCCTCGTGGTATTATTGAGAATCTTTTAGTTAAGGTGGACAAGTTCGTGTTTCCTGTGGATTTTATAGTGTTAGATATGCCTGAGGATGATGTTGTGCCTTTGATTTTAGGTCGTCCTTTCTTGGCTACTTCTAGAGCTGTGGTAGACATGGGTGAGGGTAAGTTGAGCATAAGTATGGGGGAAGAGCATGTTGAGTTTGGGATTAAGCCTAGGATGAGAGGAGATTTGTTAGATGAGTTACAGGCTATAGATGATCATCTGGATCATGAGTTGGAGAAATTAATCCCTAAGGAGATTAAGAGTAGGAGAAGAAAAGGGAAGGAGAAAGAGACTGTGAGTGTGGTTAATTGGTGGATGAATTTACCGGGTAGGTATAGGAATAGGAAAGAACCCGAGAGAAAGGAAGAGGTGTTGAAGGTGTATGATTTCTGGGGTGGTTCGTATTGCAAGGAGAAGCCACCTGATGCTAGAGGGATTGATGCATAGGCACACTTGGATGCTTCCAAGTTGTAGAGTTTGTAGAGTTCTAGGATTAGATGTTTTTCTTTGTTTTTGTTTTGTGTTTTGTTTTGTCTTGTTTTGCAGGTTTTTGTATTTGTTTGGCAAGGACAACGTACATCATGAGCGGATCCCGGGTATTTATTTATATATTTATATGATTGGGATTTTTTGTGGAGGTTTGGGTAATAAAAGAATTTTTTTTTTCTAAATATTAAATTTAAATAACTTTTTGTGAAAAACGGTTCTTCGCATTATGCGAGGAGCCTGGGCTGACCTGTTCGCTATACACGAACAGTAATTACCCCGGAAAGTTATACTTTATTCACTCGCGACGCGCGTTGAGATCACCAGTGTCCTTCACGTTGCGCGAGTTAATTAGAAAAAAAATAAATAATTTTCACCCTATTTTCTTCTACCACCATTCACCATCATTTCATCACATGTTTTACCATCACCCACCACATTCCACCATCTTGCCTTTCAAGTACATTTCCTGCATTTTTGTATATTGAGTCGGTTGAGTCTGTACATTTTTTTTAGAGTCTTTTATTTTATTTTTGAGTCAGTTTTCTCTTAACCCACTTTGGGGATATCTTTCCTTCAAGTGTGGGGATGATGGAGAGAGTCAGATTTGAGTCAATGGTTTGTCTAATATATTTTATTGCAGGTTTGGATCTAGCCACCCGTACTCAATCTCCATTCGGGTGGGGACGACCCAACAATCATTTGAGGCAACCATTTGTTTTTATATTTTCTTTTTAGTTTTTATTTCTCAGGTTTGAGTCAATGGCCGCGAATGAAATGCTATACGGCCGGGTTTGGAAGGACAGCTTCAGAGCGCTTGCAGCTACATCGCTTATATCCAGGGGAGTCTGTTCCTTTTTGTTGTATTTTTTATTTATGCTTTATTTTATTCCACTCTCACATTGAGGACAATGTGTTGTTCAAGTGTGGGGATGGGAATTTCGTTTTTATTTTTAGGTAGTTTGAGTCATAAATTTTAAAAATCCAAAAAAAAAAAAATTGAAAAAAAAAAATTGAAAAATGTCCCTGATTTTTTGTGCATTTTATATGGAAAATGATAGTAAAATTGGGATTTTTGGTTTTCAAAATATTATATATATGAGAAAAAATAGATTGAAAGCGTGTTTGCTTAAGATGTGTCGGTAGGCCCAACTAACTTTGAAAGGTTCCCAGGATTGTCCTAATATACCTTAATAATCATGATATCGTGTGGGTTCTCATCTTAGGAGAAACGGTAGAACTGAAACCGCTGATAGTAATTAGAGGTACCAATGTAGGTTGAAAGCCCATATGTATTATTAATTAAATGGCACACTTGATCCTTTTTATGAGAATAAATTCGGTGAAAAGTGGCGCCCGAAAAAAATCCATATGTCGATCAATTGAGCTAGATAAAAAAAATGAAAAAAAATGAAGCCTCTGATCGAAATTCCCTCGAGGTCAAGTTGAAAAAAATAAATAAATACCGAAGCTCATGCTGTCGCTCTTGGGGATGGTGACTCTGATTGAGACAACCTCTGGGTTAGGTATAAAAAAAAAAAGAGAGAAAAAAATATATATATCTAAGCTCATACACTTCATCCATCATAAATTTAATTTCTAATACATTAGGGAGTTTGGTTTGCAGTGGTTGGTAAATCTATATGGTTTAACCTTTGCTTCGAAAGCTTGAGGTGGGATTAGGTGAAGCTGAATATCTTGAGTGTGAGACCCATAGATTGATTGTAATAATGTGAACTTAATTGCTTTACATGATTGGGACCTGATTAGCTAGTGGTTGGGTTTATGTGGACAACAATACCGACAGTTTTGGTTGATGCGTGATTAGATCTTAATTAATGAACCTAAAAGTTTTTGAAACCGAGAGTCCTGATTATGATTCCATTGCAGTCTTTTTCGGGGACGAAAAAGGTTTAAGTGTGGGGATGTTTGATGTGTTGCAAAACACATCTATTTTCCAATGTATTTTGTATATTATTTGGTCAAGTTTTTATTCGTTTCGTGTCAATTTTTATTATGTATTTATTATTTTAATTATTTTGTAGGTGTTCGTGTGAAATGAGCTTAAAACGGTGAAAAGTAATCAAGACGCGGACACCTGGTTCAAGCAAAGCAGACTACTACTACTACTACTACTACTACTAATAATAATAATAATAATAATAATAATAATAATAATAATAATAATAATATAAAAAGAAAAAAAAAGAAAAAAAAAAACAAAACTTTGACTTGGGCTCGTGGCCCAAGTCATAAAAAGGTCACGTAAGTCATTTTTTTGGACGGCACAATTACTAGGGCTGTGCAACGGTTCAGAACCGGACGGAACCGAACCGAACCGGACCGAACCGCGAACCGTTTATTCCAAAATATGAGAACCGGAACCGGAACCGATAATTACTAAACGGTTCGGTTCCAGAACCGGGTGAAACGGTTCACATGAAACGGTTCTAGACCGGAACCGGTTGTCAATAAAATCCTAAAATTAACATTAACAATTAAATAAAAAAATAAACAAAAACAATGATTTTTCTTAAAAAAGTTATCAACAATTTGTGTTAACCATGGTTACTAAAAGTATAGCAGTTTACGTATCAAAATATGTTTTATTCGGATCAGATCATTCTTTTTATACAGATTAAACGGGTCAGAACAAGCTGTGCTGACTGCTGACCATCACATAAGGCAATACTCTACATTCCTACCAAGTAAAACAATTTAAAAGTGTTAAGAACTATAAAGAAGGAAACAGCACATTCTATTTCAAACTAATAATAGAATATTTAAATATTTAATTTAATTCAAAACGGTTCTAACGGTTCTTAACCAGACCCGTCGGTTCTAACCCGAACCGAACCGGGAACCGATTATGCCAAAATATGAGAACCGGAACCGGAACCTATAACATTAATTCGGTTCGGTTCTAGCGGTTTCGGGTCGGTTTCACGGTTTTCGCGGTTCGGAACCGTTTATTGCTCACCCCTAACAATTACAACAGGGGGGCATTATAATATCATCGAAGGACGTCGACATATAATAATTCCGAAGCAACAGCCGCCAGAGGATTTTATTATTTTGATCGATCTCGAAGAGCAGCTCTAAAAAAATATTAAGAGGAAGTGAAGGGCAGGAAGGCTAGGGATCGAGGTTACACAATATTGGTTATTTTCGTTTACTACTTTGTGTTCTAAACCTTATGACTATGTGTTACTTTGGTACCAAGATTATGTTTTCTCGTTTTGTCATGAATATTATTGGCTAAACTTTTTAGGCTACCTAGGTTGTATGATGACTGCATGTTAATTTTATAACTTTCGGTTTATGGATTATTTTGAATGGTTAATGTTTTGGTAACGATTTGGTTGGTGTTTATTATGATGTGTGTGCGTACTTAAGTCTAATTTATTATTTATGAGAGTTCCATAATCGTCTTAGTGAATGTCTTTCATGTTTGGATGATTATTAGGGTTGCTTGCTTTGTGCTCGTAGCTTAGTTTATGGTTTTGTGCACGAAAGTCATAGGAACTTGATTAGAGAATTTAGAGGACTTAGGTATTTTTCCATTCTTGAGACCGGGAGGTGATGGAATGTTGGCTTGTCTAGAGCTTTAGGTGTTGGGTTTTGGGTGAGACCGGGAGGTGATCCTATCCTAGTTGTCTTTAGTTTCTTGCAATTCCAAGTCATAGTTAACCCAATTAGATTACTCCTCTACATCTTCGGGTGTATTGTGATTAGAGAGACCGGGAGGTGATCGAGTCAGTAGAGTACCTTTACATTCCTAGTGAGGTGAGACCGGGAGGTGATCCGAGCTAGATAGCCAGTGTTTTATTCCTTAGGATTCTTTAGGGTGTGTTGGTGAGACCGGAGGAGATCTAGCATGTCTTAGGGTTTCTTAAGTTATTTTTAGAATCTGGTATCCATTCAGTCTTCCATTACCGAGAGTTATGAGTTTGCATGTAGGAATCTTGACCTAGGTAGTTGCCTTCCTATCCTGATATTTTCCTCGGTTATCCTTGCTGTCTGTTTATCTTATTTAATTATTTTATTTATTTTAATTAATTATTAAAAACCCAAAAATCATATTTAAAACCAATTTTGTTAAGTCTTAGTTGAGTCTAGTTTTGTTTTCCATTAGTGTCCTGTGGGTTCGATACTCGGACTTACTTAATCTGTACTGCATAGATAGGTACACTTGCCTGTCGTGTGGTCTAGTTTAGTTGAGTCTGTTTTATATTACTAGGTGTCTAGGTTGTTTATATTTTTAGACCATACATAGCACATCACACACCCGAACCCGAATCAAATGCCAATGTTTCGCTCTACGCCTCAATCACAACCCGAACCCGAACACGACTTCATATCCTTAGGTGTCGATGACGACGTTGTACCCGAAACTCAACCAAGCTCAAAAAAAGACAAGAAAGGGAAAAAACGTGCCGTTGAAGGAAGAGGGGTGGTAAGGCGGATAACCTACCTTGGACTCCAGAGGAGCTCGAGGCCCTAGCTCGAGCGTGGGTGAACGTGTCTACCGACCCGATACGAAGTAAGTTATTTTTAACCTTTTGTTTTAATTTTTTTTTTGGGCCGTAGCCCTTTAAAAACTTATTGGTTAAATTTATTTTTTTTTCAATCTATTTTTGAATTATAATTTAACATTTTTTTATAATTTTTTTTTGGGCCGTAGCCCTTTAAACTTACTGTTTTATTTATTTATTTTTTTAATCTATTTATTAAATAAATTTATCACTTGTAGGTAACAATAAAAAACGGGGTAGCTTTTGGGGCGCTATTTGCAAACAATTTTTTAGGTTAATGCAACGGGAGCTGTATCGAACCGAGCATTCCATTGGTACGAAGTTTAGGGAGATGAACTCCAAATGTCAAGATTTTGCGGGCGCTTATCAAAATTGTTGGGACAATCGAAAGACGGGAGAAAGTGACGAGAATGTGTTGAAAAAGACGCTTGGGATGTTTAACACCAAGAAAGGGGGGTGGGCGTACATGAGACCGTATGAGATCTTGAAGTCGTGTGAAAAATGGAAGGTGGTGCCAAACGAAGTGGCACAAGCAAAAAGAACGAAGACGAGCTCGTCGGGAAATTATAGTTTGGGGGGGTCCACCGCACGTTGTGCTATCGATATAAATGACGACCCGGAGTTTGAAGATGAAGCTCCAACTCCCGAATCGGAGCGGCCACCGGGAAGGGACCGCGCTAAAAAAGCCGCGGCGAGCGCAAAAGCAAAGGCCTCTGCTTCGACAATAAGTGTGGTTGACAAAATAGATTCGTTGATTGAGAACTTTAACCACTTTAAGTCGGAGCAACAAGAAAGGTGGAATGAAAGAAGGAAGGAGAAGGAAGTAGCGACGACTCTAGAGAAGGAGAGACTAGAGTTGGAGAGGGCACGACTCGCGTACGAGCAAGAAAAGGTGGAGTTTGCGATGATGGACAAAAATATTGACGATCTTCCCGAGCAAGAAAGAGCGGGGTGGGAGGCGAAGAGAAACATGATCGCGAACAAGTGGCTTGGAAAGAATATGTTTTAGATTTTTTTTTATGTAATTTTCGTGTTATTTTTTAAATTTCCATGCATTGTAGGTTGTAATTTCTTTTTATACATTTTTTATAAAAAAATAATTATGAAATATAAAATATATAATCAAAAAAAAAGGAAAAAGAATAAAAAAAGGAAGGGGGAATGGGGGAATTAGGGGAAGGCATTTCCAAACTTTGGGGGAGGAAATGGGGGAAATGATGTGGCGCTGATGTGGCAATTGGGGGAGTTGGGGGAAAGGGGAGGCACACCAAATAGTCTAAGAAAAACCAGCATATTACATCCCCAAATCATCCGCTTCATCCATCGTTCCAATCAACCCCATACATTCATATTCATAACTTAATCAAAACCCTAGAAAACTCATTCCATAATCAGGATGAAAATCAAAGTCAAGATGTCAGACAACATACCAATCGAAATCCAAGCGGAAATCTTCAAAAGGCTTCCCGTGATATCGTTGATTCAGTTACGATCCGTTTGCAAAGCATGGAAGTCTCTCATCGATAGCGCCGATTTTATTAGTAATTACAGCGGCCAGACAGAACATCTACTTGCAAGGTATAAAGATCCAGTTGATTTTCAGGAAGAATATGTTTTAATTGTTGACGATCATACATTCCCCCAAAAGATAGTTTCCCTGAATAGTCACCTGTTGGCTAACATGCTAAGATATCACCACATAATCGGCAGCTCTTACGGTTTGTTGTGTTTGTACGGTGATAATCAACAGGGCTGTGACGGTCCCTTCTCTGCAACCGGCAGAGCTGTTCTCTGGAATCCTTCCATTAGAAAAGCTGTTGCTGTTGATGTGCCTCATGTGTCACATGAGAGGATATATGAAACCACTATAGGTTTTGGGGTTTCTCGTGAAGCTACTACGGACCCTAAGATTGTCAAGATTACCTATATTCTTAGTAGGTGGATAGATGTAGAAAGTATCAAAAGTCTAAGTTGCATCCCTTGGCTTGGCAAGTTGAGGTTTTTACATTAAGCACCAGGGCTTGGAGAGCTCCATATAGCACCAATCTCCCTCGTATAACCATTCACTTTGAAGATTATCAGGTAGTTATAGATGGAATGCTTTATTGGCTTGCTACTGATAGGAATATTGTTGATGGTGGATTTCAGTCTTACAATCTGATTATTTCATTTGATATCAAAAGTGAAGAGTTCACAGAAATAAACCTTCCAGACAGTTTAGCACACCAATCTAATTATAATTTGTCAATTTATAAGCTGAGGGAGACTCTTATTGTGCTTGAACGGGGTGAAGAGGCCAATAACCTAAATTTTTGTGTATGGATGATGGAGGATGTTGTTGTTCCAAAATCATTTACAAAGCTATTCATTATTAATATACCAGATAATGTGTCAGAAGCTTATGTAACGGGATTTAGGATGACAGGTGAACCTATAATTAATAGTGCAGCACGCTATCCTGCGTGGACTGGATCACTTGCTATTTATGAACGCTACTCAAAATCCATCCAAAGTCTTAGGATTGATGGAAGCGCATTTTCAGATTTTGTGTTTTCCCACATCGAAACGCTACTTCTACTTTGATCACCCTGTTTTTAGTGTTTATGAAGATGGTAATGGCCAAGTTTCAAAGTGGAGAGCTAAGGACAGGTGGCTATTGAAGCATACAAACAAGGTATATATATTTGCTTAATTTATAATTTTTATTATTCACATTCGTATATTGAAATGTTTGTATTTTAATTAGGTGAAAAGTTGGAGTTTAATTATAAATCTTGATAGATTTCATCTATACTTTTCTAGCAATCATCATTTTTGTTTGATAATAACCAACTTTCCTTTTGTAGTGTAGCCACAAAAGACCCCTATACTGGACATGATATCTTGGATTCCCCATGAAAAAATTCGATGATAAGAGTTAGATTTACATTGCTAACCACATGATGAAGTTTCGGGAAAATTGGTAGTTTTGTCAGTGCTAATGGAAGTTGATGGACCGTACTTCTTAACAGCCTTCATCCTCAATGCTTTCAGTTAGCCAATTTTCTTGTATCTTGAATTATCTTCTGCATCAATATTTGATGCCCACAGGTGTGTATATGGGGGAATTACTCACTAAATATATATGTTGAATTCTCAGTTTTGGTGTCAATTGTGCTGTGCCTAGGGAACTAGCGTAAAAAAATGGTTTTTATCAAAGAAGATAACAATATTTCTGAGATATAAGATTCTTAAGCCATCATATTGCATTAGCTTGATCTCTCTAAACTCCAACCGACCATCGTTGACTACTTGATCAATGTCAATGTTGACTTTTTGACCTAGGTCAACAATGACTTAGTTGACCCAGTTGCTTCCCTTAATTCTGCATGGAGTCTTGAAGCACGTGTACTTTTATCTTTTTGATTTCAAATCTATATACAGTATACTATGCTACTATTTGGAAGTTTGAATTGCATAAGAGATTCAAACATAATTAGCTACTGAAGTTGCAGGATATATGTTCTGTAATATCTGCAAATGTGTGGTAAAATGGTTGTTTGGGTCGGGTCAACTGCTAGACATAGTATAATGAATTCAACAAAAAAAATCTATATTTTGTGGTCTTTCTTCCAATATCTCATGAACTATGTAATTTGTATCCTATCAATTTTCAGAGTCGAAACTCGTAACTTGATGATGTTTGGTAGATGAATGTACTATTACCTTGCTCGGCTTGTTTGCACCCATGCACTTTTTTCAGGTATAAATATGCTTTTTTCTAAAACCAAAGCACAATCAGATGCATCTTTCTTGTTGTTTGAATATAGTGGGCCTAACTAAATTATTGTGAGGATGATTTTCATGACTCGATTAATCGTTACGCTGCTACGAGTACTCTGACTGAAAGGTTGAACTTTGGGCTAATTTCTAATTATATCTTCAATGGTTTTGGTCATTTGATATTTTGTTTCTGATCATATTATGACATATACTATTAGAATCATCCAGTGAATACCAAAGCTGATAGCAATTCACCCAAAAAAACCGATTATCTTTTTACCTTAGAGTCAACCCAAAATACATAACTAGAATAATATGCAGTGGACTGTAATTACAGAAACATCTGTAATGGACTGTAATTACAGAAGATGCATCTATTTTGTATTGTTTCACAGAAATGCAAATTCACAGCTTTGAGCTTTTGGCTCAAATTAAGCTTGTTGGTTCTTCTCTAGTACAACTCTAAAATTAAAACTTTGGTGGTTAAGGTGATCATAGGAAAATGTGTTAGGTGTCTTAGGAATAACCGGGCAAGTACCTAAATTTCATTACGGCATGCTGGTACATGATGTTTGCAATACGTTTATACTCTCTAGCACGAGCAGGCATACACATAGGCAGTTGTGATACCACCAACATGGTGTTTCTATTTTCTTTGTTTAAACCTTAGGTCCTTGAAAAAGTAATATATTTCATGGATGTAGCTGTTCACTGCTTCTCTAATGAAGATAATGATTTGAATTAAAACATGCCAAATAACCATTCAATAGTGTGGAAACATAAGGAGACTTTAATCCAGCATATGTGTCAGTGGATGTGTATTGGCTTTCTGTCTGGTACATTCATGCAGTTAAAATTGAATGAAAACTATTAGTTTTTCTTTATATAGGTCTTTCAGTACTCATAAACTATATAACATGATGATGTTGAGTAGAAGAAAGTAGAGTTATTTGGACATGGGTATACTTACAAATTGGTGAAGTGATGATAGTACCTTCGTAACAGTATCATACAACGGACAAAATTATTATTTTGTCCTTGTGTTTATTTTTGTATTTAGTAAGATGGTATGTTAGAAACTGCTGAAGATGTACATCTTGTCGTTTGAGGCCATTTATATGGCTAGAACTACGGTCTTAGGGAGGGCCTGACAGTTGCCATGCACTCCTCTAGTTCCTTTGGTCAAATTTCTCTGCTTGCCACTTTGCCAGCTTACTCAAGTTCTGAAGCTCTTTCCTCTTTCTTCAATCCTCATTCATCTCCGTCAAAAAAGATGACATCTGATTAAGAGAATGACCAAGAAGGAGATTCACAAAGAGAATGATGGCATTGCTGGAGAGAGATAGCAACAACTGGAAACTTATAGAGGATTTGTGTGGTTATTTTGTGTGATGGAGACCACAAGCAATGTAATCTGAGGCCAAGGAGGTTATTGATCGATACTGTTGATGGCGATTGCACTGTCACGTTGGTTCTAGTGCAAAGTCAGGTTGATTGTTAAGGAGTTTAGCCGCAGAGGCACCGGGGGAAGAGATCAAGAAGAAACATGTACCATGCTAGCACCTATGAAGCCGACAAGATCAAGATGGTCTGGACTCCGGTGGGAAATAGACGAGGTCAATGCCGACGTGAGCACCCCCAAAAGCTCACTTTGTTCCTTTGTTACATTTCAAGTTTGATTGTGTAATTACAAGATTGAACAATGTTGGCAGTATCCTCAGATTGCAGAGTCCACTTGTGAAGTGCTGTGTTTTGACATGTGGAAGTCAAAGTTGCAAGGAATTAGCACATATATGTTCATGATGATAGGAACAACCAAAGAGGTGGACAAGGGGATCACTTTCTAAAAGTGCAGCTAAGCCCGAATCCATTGTTTCTTTTGTGTGACGTGATGTCAGCGACATGCTTGATGGTGCGTGTAACCGCTTGTAGATGAATTATCTAAGGAGATTGTAATTTTGCGGCGTTTCCCAGTGTCATTATATTGGAAGGTATATTGACAAGGGGTACATTCTGGCTGGTCATGCAGAGGTATCCCGGTTCAAAATAGGGTCCACAGTGACTCGCAGGGCCCTAAGAACCAAGGGTTTGTGTTTAGCAGGATAGGCTTTGCAATTCAAAGGGAATAGCGGCGTAGCTTGTTGCCCGCTTACCCACCATATAAATGTAACTTGTTTTTATTAGATAAAATGCCTTTCTTATGTTGCAAAACATCAAAGTATATTTAAAAAGCTTTCAGCTATCAGCTTGCAGCTAGTTTTGCTAAACATACCCTAACTGTTTTATAATTCCTTTACATTGTAATTATCTTCGTTTGCCATCCAATGCCCATTAATAACCATAATCCCAACTTCAGGTAGAAAAAAATACAAATTGACAGATTAAAAACCATCAAATTCTCATGTGTATTACGTTGAACTTGTTGTTGACTATTGCGAGCAGTAGACTTTTTTTCATCGTATAACTTTTTGACTATCATTCTCCTTTGACTTGGTTCAAGTATTACTTGAATTAATCTACTTCTAGTTGCTGACTCTTGAAAAATTTTGACATTGAACTTCTATGTATTGTGTCCGACTGTTGACTCTAAATTTAGTTGACTTTTACATTCAATTGAGTTTATCCAGCTTTTGACACTGATCTATAGGTTGCAATCGACTTTTTGACTATTACATCCATATCTAGGTATTCACATTTTGATTTCTAAATGCATCTAATCTTTGACCCTGAAGACTTTTGGCTGCATTTGAGTATACTGTACAGTTGACATTTTCCTTTCTTTGACCACATTCCCATTACTAACAAGTAACAACCCAATTCCCACACCCCTATAGCACCCCTATATGATACGGGTTACAATCAAACATGACAAACTATCTTTATCCCATTCTTAATCAACATTATAGATTTAGGAGATCCCAAATCAACATATATCCCAAATCCATATAATCATCGATTCAGCAGGCTCAACAAGAATTTTTGAAATATTAAAATTTTGAACTAATTTGTGTAACGTGATGGAGTGGTCAGAGAAGAGTTTCAGCATGCTTATTCATTGGACCACTCAGTTTCCTCAAGCTAAACCAAATTTTATTTTTGACCAGTAAAAAGTCAACAAATCCTACTTAACTTCCAAATCAGTAAAAATCATTTAAGCTTGGTTAAAAGACTGCCATAGCTAAACTAAAATGCCAGAAGGCCCTTTGGACGGTTTTTTTAATATATTGTTTAAAAGTACAAAAGATCATGAGAATTATAGATTGTTATAAAGTACAAAGAGATCAAAGTTGACATTGATTAGCGCATATAACAGGTGTTGGTTCATGCTTTGGTTTACACACACACACACTATGGGGCGGATTTTCTGTGTTATTAAACTCTCAAAAAGTACTATTTATTGAAAACAAACAAATCCCATATGTCAATTATGCTTAGTCCACCATGTACTCCTTTTAATCAGCAACAAATTTGCTGGTTCAACCTTTCAAACATGCCCCCCTAAACTCCATGTTCAGCTCCTACCTTTATTGTCAACCAAGACCATTTCTTCATTAACCGGTTGGCTGATTAAAGTCCCATGTAGACCCAATCTGCTGCTGACCCAAATCCATAGCCTCAACCCGTATCCGACTACCCGAGTTTAACCTTGCCCATCAACATCAATCCAACAACAGGTTCATGGCACATGGTTCCCATGGATCAACCAAAGAGATTACTTTCTGAAAGTCCAGCGGAGTCCCAATCAATTGTTTCTTCCGTGTAATGTGATGTCAGCAGTCAGCTGAATGATGCATCTAACCACTTGATAAATTATCCGTGGTCTTAACCGAGTTGAAAAACAAGAGCATCACTAGTAATAAATTTGATCTAAATGACAAAAAAAATTACCACCTAAACAATCATGTGGTTCTCTTTCATTAGTTAGTACATTGGCTTTAACAAAATATAAAAAAAACAATATATACTTTTGAAATAATAAACAGAAGAAGTGAGTGAATGAGACATCAAGCAAGTGACTCACTGACTCAAACATAGACAGGATGTAGATGGGCATAAGTGGTGCTGGTTGCAGTTTGTCGATTCCTGAACTCACACATTCGTACAGGCTAGAAGTTAAATCATAATTGCATGATATATATTAGCAATTAACAAATATATGTTCTTTTCATTCCAATATTACATACCAAAATTCATGGAGATTTTTTTTCAAGGAAGATAGACATCATTCTAGTTATAAGCAAAAGGGTTAACTAAATCAACAACTGAAATTCGGTTTCTAAAACATGGGGCAACCGAAGAGCATACCCATAATGAAGTGTTGTACCTTATGAAACCAAATCATCCTGAAATTCGAGGCTTTACATTTCATTATAAACCTTAAGATTTGGTTGATCAAGCAGAAGTAGTGTTTCCATGTAGGAATGCACATAAATTGAAAACTCGTCTCCGCGAATCCCAAGATTACTGATGTGTTTAGAGCAGGACTCGTAACTAAACAGTTGTCCGTGATCATCTTCCATAATTTCAATTATAGCTTCGCCTGTCATCCTAAATCCTTTAGTCTTAACTATTTTATCAAGTGATGTGTTAACACTTATACTGAATAGCTTTGTAAGTGCTTTCGGATCTCCATCCTCCATCAACCATACACCACATGCCGTATTGTTAGCCTCTGCACCGTGATCAAGCACAACAAGAGACCCCTTAGCTTAGACATGGACAACTTACATTCAAATATGTCTGCTAAACTATTCGGGAGGTTTACTTGTGTAAATTCTTCACTTGTCATATCTAATGAAAATAATAAGATTACAAGACCTAGATCCACCATCCATAGTAATCTTATCAGTAGCCAGCCAGTAAAGAAACCCATCTACAAATTGCTTGTGAATAATAAAATCGAATTGAATCTCGAGGGTGATTGCTACAACTTCTCCAAGCCCCTGTGCTCAATGTAAAAATCTGAACTTCCCAACCATTATCATGTGTGATTTTAACAATCTTAGGGTCATTAGTCTGACGACAGACCCCAAAACCTAAATCAGACCCGGATACCCAATATGGCACAACAACAGCCACAGCTTTTCTAATAGAAAGGTTCCAAAGAACAACGGTCTCCGTTTCATAGGTAGCGTCATCACAGTCTACTTCATACTCACCGAACAAACACAACAAGTCGTGAGAGATTCCGATTATTCTAGGATCTTGAAGCAGCAGAGGAATGGTTAGGGAAACTTTGTTTTGAGGGAAAGTCTGATCATCGGCAATTGAAACATACTTTTGCTCACAATCAAAAATAACTTACAAGTAGCTGCGTGGATTGGGCGCTATAATGGTTGATAAATTCAGCACTATCGATGAGAGACTTCCATGATTTGGCGACAGTTCGGCACTGAATCAAGGATTTGACAGGAAGCCGTTTCAAGATGTTCAGTTGGAGTTCAAGTGGTAAGTAGTCTGACATTGTGATTTTAGTTATGAATTTCTAGGGTTTACTTACGAGTGATGAAAGAGAACATTTGGGGATGCATTTTTCACAGGTAGGTGCAGGGATTTAATTATTTTCTGGTTGTTAGTACAATAATGAGGTTTGATACTCTGACTAGTGGTAAGCAAAGAAAAAAAAAAGAGTTAAATGTCAAAATGGCTCCTGTAATTTGGTCCAAATTGCCACTTTGGTCACTTTTTTGAATTTTTTGTCAAAACCACCACTCACAGATCGAAAATTGCCAAAATGGTCCATATTTAACTGAGTTTTTAACTGAGTATAGAAAGTCAGTTAAGTCGCAGAGGCAATTTCGTCATTTCATATATGTCTCTTATTATTTTTTTAAATTTAATAAATCCCAACCACCCCCCCCCCCTTCTTCTTCATTACACTCAAACCCACCACCACCACCACCCACCCACACCACCAACCCACCAAACAGAAACCCTAGTACCACCACCACCATCTGCCACCAACCCACCACCATCAACCCACTTCACCAACATCGGCCGCCTAACAGTCAACACCACCGAACATAACTTCACCACCACCAACCCCATCACCTAACTTCATCTCCACCCCATTCTCTCTCTCTAAAACCCTAATCCCCAAAATTTATAACCTTCATCTCTGCTCTGCACAACACGTAAACAAAAAAATCCAATACATATTCCTCAACAAACAAATCGATTATTATTATTCAGCAAAACAATAAGGTAAGGCTATCGATTTATCAACAAATAAACAAATCGATTATTATTGTTGTTGATCAGAAAGTGTATTTGCTTTTCTAGTCTTGAGGAGCTTTTCTTCTCTCTTTTTTGCAGGAATTATTTGGTTAGCATAATTATTTTCAAGAATTCTGTTCTTGTTCTTAGTGGGTTGTGCTGATAAAGCTTATAAAGCTTTTAAATCATTGAAACTTTCTTTGGGTTTCTGTAATCTTTCAAAAAAAAGTTAAAACACATTTGGTGGGTGATGTGGTTTTAATAATAAAGTTCCAATCTTGACATCCAGTTCATTGAATTTCACCATTTTCTTGATTCCTTGAAACTTATATTTTATAAAAGATTCTTGCTTTGAATAATAAAGGAGAGAATAAATAATAATAATCGAAAGGAATTGAGAGATGTAGAAACTTACAGATCGATCGAGAGGGAGGGAGAGGGAGAGAGAGAGAGAGGGGGTTGGTTTGGGTTTTATTAATGTACAGACATATGTGTGTGTTTTATTTTTATAAAAGAAGTCAAGGGAGGTTGGAGAAGATGAACAGATGAAATGACGAAATTGCCCCTGAGACTTAACTGACTTTCAATACTCAGTTAAAAACTCAGTTAAATATGGACCATTTTGGCAATTTTCGATCTGTGAGGGGTGGTTTTGGCAAAAAATTCAAAAAGTGACCAAAGTGGCAATTTGGGCCAAACCACAGGGGCCATTTTGGCATTTAACTCAAAAAAAAAGTCACCCTTATTTAGGATTCTGTTTAGCATTAGTATACTCTGACTCACATCACACACCAATAAAAAGCTGCCACATAACTCAGAATGTGATGTCACGGGATGTATGAAACCCAGGACAAAAAAAAACGCCCATTTCCTCTTTGATTGGCTCATTAAAAATGAGGCATTTTCACACCACTCTTTGGCGTGAAAAATCACGCTTAACCCATTTTATGAAGGAAAACGCCTCCATAGGTAATTTTATTATATTTTTTTTAACAACCAAACCCAACATTTTATTCATTTCGCCAATAGTTTACAATCGCCAAAAAACGCCACCCAAAAGGTAATATTATTATAAACATTTTTTTTTACATCAATACATAGGATGTCTATATGATTTTATAATATCAAATTTATATATGATTATGTTACTCATGAGTTGATAAATATACTTTGACTTAAGTAGGGAGGCCAGACAAAGTGTCGGGTAGCAATTGGTTTGCGGAGCTATGAATTAGGGATGAGCATGGTACCGGTCCGGGTAACGAAAATCCCAAAAAATGGGTGCCGATATCGGCACCGAAAAAAACCAGTACGGTACCGGTCGGCACGGTACAGTACCGGTATTTGAATGTAAAAATCAGTAAATACCGGTAACGGTAGTACGGGTACCAAAAAACCAAAAAATGTGGAATCGGTAGTGGTACCGAAATTGATTCGGTACCAGTATTTGCTCATCCCTACTATGAATATAGCCCACAAGAAAGAAGGAATGAAAACTATATGTATTGTTTACTGAAAAAACTCTTATGCATTTTTTTACTAGAGAAAAAACTATACAAATCTTGTACCAATTTTTTTTTATAGTTTACTAGTTAAGCCGAGTTACTTAATTTCATATGATATATATTTCACTTTGAACCATTAAAAGATCATGTGTTAGTTTTAAGTTTTTAACCCAATAACCAATTAAAGGCCTAATTAACTAATTCCGATTGCTTAACCTAAATACAATAAGACCGCAAGAGACGAATTAAGAGTCACAGGACAAACATAAGTTGAGAAGAGTCATGATCATTGTAAGGTAGGGACAATCCCATTTGAACTAAAGAGATTTAGAGTGATCGATTTTGAGTTATGATCAAAAGCGCAGAGCTAGGGACAATTAAACATGAGTTTTTACAAGGACATTGTACTTATAGTATAATATTGGTTTTTATTACATTATTTAACCTAACTTGAACCGACCCAAAAAATTTGACACCAATTGTTATAAATTTAAATACTAAAAATAATAACACCATAGAAAATATCTTGGCTCCACCACTATGAGAAAAGAAAAAATGGAGTTCTATGTTCACATAATAAAGCACATGAGGAGCATAACTCTTGTTGTTAGTTCACAAGCCCACAAGATTATCATATAAAGCACTCAAAACTCCAATATTTAGCTTTCTCCATGTTTCCACATTGAGCCCTCAACTTACATATTTAACAATCAAACCTAAAACCACACATTCATACTTAATATAATAAATATGAACTTTTAGTCTAATTCATAATTTTAACTCCCCTCCTTGAACCATGTTACGACAACAAGAAAAACGACCAAGTTTTAGGTTCGAGATTATATGGGTTTAGAGGGTTCTTAAGCTCCTAGATCGATCCACACAAAGAAGCAAACACCGTTAGCCTCAACGCATAAAGGGACCCCTACATTCAACCTCCGGCGTGAGAATAAGTATGCATTCATTATGGAGTTTAGAAATATGAAGGTAAGCTTGTAAGAGTGAAAGAGTGGAGTAAGAATAAGTGTGTGGATTACTTAACTAAGGATCTCCTTATATAGGCAGTAAGTCCTGCCAAGGAGTTCCCTTAGGGAAGCCATCCTTCTATACCTGGTAAGCTTTGAACCTTCTTCTTTATCCCTGCAAACAAGTCTTGCCTTTTTGGTTACATGATATTTGTTCATGGGAGTAACTCTATCCTTGCTGACTTCTACTACTACTATGCTTAAAGGTTTGTTTTTATTTTAGTTTCTTGGAATCTTTTTTTTTTTCTAATTTTGTTCATTGCGTGGTAATAATATTATTAGTTATGATTTCATTGAGTGTGGTTGTTGTGTTATCGGAACAAAAGTGAGCAGGGACTAATAATTGTCAATATAGAGATAGCAAGCAACATGTATATTTATGGTTTTGCTTTTGCTTTTCTAAGGAAGATAGTGGCTTCAAACATAAACGAGACTTAAATCAGGCCAAAATGGCCATTCAATAAGAAAATTGTTAAATATTTCACTACTAGACAAGATAGTATAATGAATTCAACAAATAAGTTTTTGTTTTTTTTGTCTTTCATACGGTTTCTGGTGTATTGTGTAATGTGTGCTCTTAATAGAAGTGGCAAAATTGATCCAAAGACTAAGTTTTGGGTTTATTCAGACATTAATTTTAAGGTGATGGGTTGTTTTGGGTTAGATATAAGTTTTAGTGGGTCACAATGGGCAAAACTGGAAGTAGGAAAAAGAAGAAAAAGAAAAAGAAAAAAGGGGTCAGGATGGGAAATGGTTTTCTCATTTCCCTCAAAATCAACTCCCATGGTATGTCATCAGCCAAAACGAACGTCATCGATTTCAGATTCCATGGTAATGCGATATCTGCTATAATGCCATCAGTTTTGATTTATACCAACATCATCGTTCGGTGTTTGTCTAGTGCGGTTTGAGTTCGATTTTAGACCTCCGGGTATGTGATCCAGAATTTTTTTATTTGTTAATTTGGGTTTAATCATTTTCTTTGTGGTTTTGATCGATCTTATGATTTCTTCATTTGATTTCAATGTAATGGTATCGATAGAATGAAATCGATGCATTTATCTTTTTAATAGAATCTTGTAACAGAAGTTTAAAAAACTGCATTAAACAATGAAATAGAAGTTAGATCAGATTATGGACCATAAGTTGAAATATAGACGATGATTGTCAGCAAATAGCTAAAATGAACAAGTTCAATTAAGAAGCCGTGAATCTTGGTTATGCATTCTTTATAGACCAGGAACGTCCCATTGTTGCAGATGCATTACATACAGAATGATCTGTAGCCATTTCTATCAAAAACATATTCCGATCTGGCACCAAAATGACAATTTGTTAAGAGAACACTATTAGAGGAGCATATCTTTAGCATATGTCTCTTTCAATGTATTTGTAATTTGTTTGTATAATCTCCTCTATTTAGAAGATCCAGTTTACTTCATATCTCTTAAAATGCAAGTAAAAAAATTCAACTTGGTTTTGGGTCGCATAATAAATACATGCTATTAAAAAATATAGTTATAGCATTATCATTTAAACAATAAACAACTTTCAAGATTGTGTTGTTTTTAAGGATTTGATCCACATTACCACGATGGTTGAAAGATTCGAACTCGAATTTGAAAGAACCATAGAATGGTTTATGAAAGAATTCTTAAAGATCAAGATCAAAGCACCGATTCCACCAAAAGATACCGGATATCCAATAAGTCTATTAGATTTGTACACTAAAGTTCAAGGTGGCTACAACAAAGTGACGAATGATGACAATTGGGCCATAGTCGCTATGTCAATGGGATATGGACGAGGGCTACCAAGTTTGGCAAAGAAAGAAGATATTTCAAGGACTCTTAGGCAAGTGTATGTTCGATACCTAGAGATGATGGAGTGGTACCATCTAAAATATAAAGGTCGAGAGTTAGTGGTCGAAATGAAGGACGAAGAAGGTAGCACAACTGGAAAGATGAAAGAGACAAAGTGGAATGATGAAGATTTACCACCAAAGAAAAGATCTCGTTCATCCTCAAGCGAAGATTGAAGACAAAGAACAAGAATAATTAAATCAAGATTAGAGGGGAGATTGTTAGATGATTAATCTTGATTTATAAACTTATGTTAATATTATTTGTACATATGTTAATATTAGATATCCTAAGTTAGGAAAATAAACTTGATCGGTTATCTGACATGCCGATTCAAGAGTTAGTTATTGTTAGTTATAGTGTTAATCTAGGGACACACCGGTTCACTAACATATCGGTTAGTATGTATAAATAGGCCCTAGTATTGTACATTTATAATATATGAAAGTGTGTGTATCTTATAACCAACTTTCAAAACTCCCTCAATCCTTTTCCCTCCCAAATCGTTCACTCTCAAACAAAGATCAAGTGCATACTGAAATTCAACATCATATACATTATATACTCACTTAGATAGATACTTATATCTATTTAAGTAATAATAATTTAAGTAATAACAATTCCAATTTAGAATTATCAATTTATAATAAGTAAGATATCATATAATCTATAAATCTATACATATAATAATCTAAAGCAATTTTGGACACATGGCAATCTCTCACTCCACCATCAATTATCTCTGCTCCTACATTGTGCCACATGGCAATATGTGAGTTTTTTTTTAAATTTTCATTTTTTTTAAATCAAAAATTGAATTAAATGGTTTTAATTTGGTCAGAATCTGTCAATTGTCAATTAATAAGTTTCCTAAACTCCTAAACCAAATTTAATCATTAATCATATTCTTAACCCTAAATCAAAACTCTCCTCCATAATCGATCATCAACGCCTTTCAGAAGACTCCAACATCGATCAATCCATCTCCTTCTTATCCTCTCCTTCAAGGTATCTCTCTTACATTCTTCTTTAACATCAAGCATCTCTGTTTTTGTGTTCGTTTTTTTTTCTGATTTTAATGATTTTTGTTTCAAATCTTGATTTATTGTTTATTATTGTTTACGTCTAATAATTTTTCAGTTTTCGGCGATTAGGGTTCATGGTTTTCATGCTTTTTCATACTGATTTTATTACATAAGGTTTCAATGTTGATGATCGATGTGTGTTGTTGTTTATGTTTAGTAAGTCTTTAGATTTAGGGTTCAGTGATTCTGATCAAAAGTTTCTGATTTAGGGCGATAATTGTTTTTCTTTATTTATTTTTAACTGTTTTTAATGCATGATTTAGGGTTTATAATTCTTTACTAATAATAATTTTTCTAATTTATGGTTCATGCTTTTCTTAGTTTTTCACTACAAGAATTTGGGGTGTTTACCCACACATTTTTATACATGTGTGGGTAATTGTTGATGATTTATGTTAAATAACAACCAACACTTAATATATGTGGGTAATACATTTTATCTACACATTGGAGTTGGTGGGAAAATTTCCCCCCAAAATTGAAATTAATTAAATGTTAAACTACCCACACATATGGTAAAAAAAAATTATGTGTAGGTAAATGATTATGTTTACCAACACATAATATATTTAAACAAATATGTTGATAAATCAATTATATAAATTCTTATTTTAGTTTTGATAATGACGTGGCAAAATAAATACCTACACATGTTTAAAATGTACAACATTTGTAGATATTGGTTACATATAAAAAATAATAATTTTATTTTAAATAACGCGCCAAATAAATACATACACTTTTTAAAAAGTGTACGATATGTGTAAATATTAGATATATATTGATGTGTTGCAAAACACCTCTCTTTTCCTATGTATTTTGTACATTATTTGGTCAAGTTTTTATTTGTTTCATGTCGTTTTTATTACGTATTTATTTATTTTATTGTTTTATAGGTGTTCGTGGAAAATAAGCTCAAAACGAAAAAATTTTAATCGAGACACGAACACTTGAGAGCAGGTGTTCATGGACGTTGGAGTGTAAACGAGTAACTTTGGTCGTGGCGTAAACACCCGAGAAGGAGCTCCCAAATGGAGTAGTAGTAGTAATAATAATAATAATAATAATAATAATAATAATAATAAAAAAGAAAAGAAAAAAGAAGTGAATGGAAACTTGCTGGGCTCGTGGCCCAAGCAAACAACTAAAACAATAAAGCGATATTATTTTTGTGTGAAAGGAGATTCACAATTGACAGCCGCCAAAGCAAGTCAGAAGGCAATCGCACGAACAGCAGCTTGCATAGGTTTTTGAGGAGGAAGGTGTGAGAGGAAGGCACGGGTTCAGGATTGAAGCTACGGGTTCGATCCTTGAAAGTTTTACTTTTATGTTTATTTACTTTGTATTTATAAATATTGGTAACTTAACTTCTCATTTATTTGAACCTTTGTTTTCATCAGACAATTTTGTTTTTTTTTTTCTGTTTGGTTAAACCTAGAGATTGTTTATGTATTTTGCTGATTTAGATTGGAGATAGGTTGTGGATTTAGTTACATGTCACTGGTGTTCGGCCGACAATTTTTTTTTTCCAGTTTGTTTTCGATTTGAGATGGATCTGTCTCCAATTTGTAACCGTTAATGTTTTGGGTTTTAAATGTTTAACAGTATCTAATACTTTGTAATATGCAATACTTTGTAACGTTTTTGAATCAATTGTGTAAGATCATTTAAATGATATATATTTGTTCTCTTGTGCAGGTTATATTTTTTTCTTTCAATAGAGCATAAGAAGTTAGAAAGGTAACTACATGTTGAAGGTTATTTAATTATGCATTTACGAAATGTTTGCAGAGTATGTAGTGAGTAATTTGCCATTTGTTATGAGATTCTACAAAGACACAAAATAGCCGTTCTTTAAAAGCTCGGGTGGTTCTTGAGTAATTTGCCATTTGTTATTTTTTTCTCAATTTAATACAAAGCATATTTGTCTTTTTTTTTCTTTGTCTTACCAGTTTGGAGTTCGGGTTGTTTTGAAGGGATTTGTCACCTGCGAGATTGTTTGGAACGTGTTACATTGAGGTAAACTATATTTATTTTTTTGTTTATAAGCTACATTTTGTTTGTAACATATGAGGTAACCGAAAGGTTTGATTCACGGATTGATTTAAAAACTGTACCGTATAAAATCGGACCAACCAAATAACATATCACGTTGTTACCTAATCTGACAAGTTTTCACTTTACATATGAATCCGAGCATGCCGCGACTATTTACATGTTGACACGGTTGAACCCATGAGCACGTCATAGAAGATCATAACAAACAAAAGAGTTATGGCACGTGCAAAACGAAAACTTGGTAGTAGAAATGGTTCGACGAGTACAATACGCTATCACATTGAGCGTGGCTTGGATTTGGATTCTTCACCTGGTCAACTTGAGACTTGGCGGCTTACACATTGGGATGCGAAAAAGGTTGGATATCTAAAAATGCGGCTGCGATATATGTAAGTTTACTTTTTCTTTTCTACCGCTAAGTATTCATTAGTTGGTAAAAAGTTAATTTATTGTATTTATTTTTTTTCCTAAAGGGAAGAAATGATGTAGTTGAGAAACCAACATACCATGGAATCAATAAGTGACAAGTCGATTATTGAAAATGTACTTGGACAAAGCTCTATTCATTTGCATGGGTGGGGACGTGATACAATTATTATTGATAACACAAAGGGTACAACTAAAAAAGCAAAGCGTCCTACTTATGATGAGCTGGTCCATGCACTTCAAACAGTGACAAGTAAGTGTGCAATTATGGAACAAGTACTGATTGAGAATTATATCACGCCTCCTCCATCAAGCACATCTGGACAATCTCAAGGTGATAGTCTAAAGGGTGATGAAAGTATCGATGAGTGATGTCGTTTAGGAATTTTATATAGCATGTTAGTAACATATGGTCAATATTTGCTTTGTTTGTATAAACACTTATGTTTTGATTAAGAATGTTAATTTGGCCGCGTATGTTTCTATAACACTTATTATTTAAATAGATCGTGGTTATTATCTACACATATAAATATTTTTACCAACACATCAATATATATTATTTCTACACATGTTAAGATTAATGCCTACACATAACATGCATTGCCAAGGCGAATAGGCACTTAGGCACTTGATTCGGTTAGGCGCTAAGGCTTTTGATTCGACTAGGTGTGTAGGCGCTAATCGCTAAAAAAAACTAATAAGTAGCATCACTTTTCCATTTTCTACAATATGTAGTGAATTCAGAAGTTTTTTTATGATGTCAATGATTTTGGAAATTAGTTAAATTCATACATTTATATAGCTTATAAGTTTAACGTATATTAGTCTGTTTTATTGAATTCCTGTTTTGGATTTTGCTGTTTAGATCCTCGAAGAAACAAAAACCATAATAATAGAAAGCCGACTGCAGTGGAACAGTATAACGGTACCAAGTGGAAACAACATAAACCGTTAAACCGGACAACTAAGGTCTCTAAACCAATCGTGGCCAAACCGTCTGAGGTTTTAAGAAAACATGTAAGAATCAGTACTCACTAATGGGGGTATTAGAACAAGCATATGATGGTAGAGAACTAGGTGATGAATCTTGAGTATATAGGTTGATTTTTGGTAGTGATAAGTTATAGAGGTTTGGTTACATTGGTTTAAAACAAGCAGGATTGTAGAGCATGTTCTTAGATTTTGGTTGTGCTTTTGATTACTTATTTATTTATAATGGAACTTTTTGAATCTTGAGTATATAGGTTGATATCTTCAACCCATATGTTAACCCATCCATCCAATCGACCCAAAATACAAACACTTGAATATTGAGCTACTAAAAAACTGCAGAATTGGCCTCTAAAAAAACTGCAAGGAAGTGACGTAAAAAACTGCAGAAATTGGCCTAAAAACGGTAGAAATTGCCTCTAAAAATTGCAGAAAAATGGACTAAAAAACGGCATAAAACTACAGAAAACTGGCCTAAAAGACTGCATAAATTGACCTCTAAAAAAGTGAAGAAAATTGGCCTAAAAACTGCAGAAAACTGGCCTAAAAAACTTCATAAAACTGCAGAATACGACTAGATCGCAGCCGCTGTAGCTGGACTTAAGGTGCATAATTTTTTAACTATTAGTTGTTTAGATAATCAAGAGTTAAGTTAATGATTGTAATGTTTGGAACCGCGTGTCAACACGGGCAAAAGTCTAGTATATATAAAAGAATAGATGTTTGATGACGTGACATTCATTGGTGGCATCATCCCTCCTTGAATGTGCCACGTGACATAATATGGTGCAATTAATTTTTTTTTTTACATTTTTTGTTTTTATTAAATCTAAATTAATAAAAAAAATTAATAAATATATAACCCCCTATATAAACTTTTTCTCCTCTCCCAAACCCTAAAAACTTATCCCTTCCTCTATCCTCTCCTCCCTCTCCTTCTGCCATCACCGCTGTCGCCTCCTCCTGCCACCACCACCGTCCACCGCCTCCTCCTATTCTTCCTCTCCTCCACCAGCCTTCCATCTCCCTTATCATTGTCTTCATCTGTAATCTTCATCCGCTTATCTCAAATCGTGATCATCTTTTAGCGGAGATCGACATAATACCCCATCTTCTTCTTCCTTCAGTGGTTGCATGCGTGCCTTTTTTCATTTGTTTGATATTCACAATCATCACCTTCCCTTTCATCAACCTTCTTTCATCTCAGAATCTTCTGTTAACTTACCTGAAGAAGAACCCAACATAATCCTCAAAGGCGTTTTTTTTTCTCTCTCTCACACACACATATATATATACAAGAAGCTTTGTGTATAAAATTTGTATTAGTTTTATGTAGCATTTGATTGTGAAACATAGGTGTCGAAGCACCCAAGAACAGCTTGGAAATAGAGGAACAAGAACACATGGTTGAACAAGTTGCTTCATCTTCATCAACATCATCATTAAAACTTAAAAAGGAAACAAACTGAACATGGCTACAGTAAGTTTCTTTCGTTATTCTATTTTTATTTTTATTCAATTTTATGTAATAAACAATGATCTAAAAGTAAGTCATGATGGTCATAATTTTGTTTATCGTTTATAGAGAATGGTCGTTGGATCCATAATTAGTAAGTTTATGTATTATTATAGTCTTTTAACTGTTTATCCAAATGTGCAGTTGACTTTTTAGTTAAACCCATTCAAAATAATGAGCTTAAAACCTCTGGCAGCATGTGTGGAGGAAATTTCACTGTGTGAGTTAATTTAGTGATTATGCTTTTGGACTTAGCCTTTAGGTTTGTTTAGAGTTAATTTGGTGGAGTAGAATGCCAGTGTTTTGTTCTACTTCGTTTTCCAAACAAAATACATAATGACACTAAAGGATTTTACACCGATTAATTCTTATCTCTATTTCGGTTAGCACTCTTTACCCTTTGTTTATGAGCATCTGAAGTTACTGTAAGTTGTTCTTTTTATTAGTTCATATTGGGGTTTTAATTAATTGATTTGTTGTTGTTGCTTTCGTAGTCTCTTTATTGTGACGGTTGTATGTTTACCGGAAAGTGATAGTTCCCCTTTGTTAATAGTGACATATGCATCCTCACTGATAACAGTTGTGAAGCGTTTTGTGCCTATATTAATATCCTAAAAAGGTACACGAAGGTGATCTATGTTTTTATTTCGAGGCAGCTTTGCTTTTGAGTGGGAAGAAAAAGACATGCTAAGTGAAAAAATCAAATCAAAAGATTGAAAGGAAAGAAATGGTTCAAAGGTGATGCATAGGCTTCTATCTGTATGGGTTTAGGGAATTTGGAATTCTATTTA
The DNA here is from genome assembly GCA_030844895.1 of Ambrosia x helenae. NCBI lineage: Eukaryota > Viridiplantae > Streptophyta > Magnoliopsida > Asterales > Asteraceae > Ambrosia > Ambrosia x helenae. The sequence continues at coordinate 114,475 of JAUTDX010000373.1, forward strand.
ATGAAGTTAAACAAAACTGAATTTGTTTTTTTTTCCCTCATGATATCATATTAGAGTGCCCGTGGTAGAGAGGAAATCCTCTCTTGGGTGAGGTTGGGAGTTCAACTCCAAGGGTGAGCAAAAAAGGGTGTAAAAAGGTGTAAAAAAGGGTGTGAAATTAGCCGTTCAAAAAAAAAAAAGAGTGCCCGTAGTGGGGCTTTATATTGAACAAAAAAAAAATAGCGCCCCGCAACATCAAAACAGGGGGGCTCTATTTTACCAAAATGGGGTTGGGCTTTATCATTATAACGCCGGATCAATTTTTGCCCCTCCAATCAAATTCAGCCACGTCATACTCTCTCTCTCTCTTATTTTTTTTATTTTTTTATTTTAAAAGATATAATAAAATATTAAAAGGGGCTTTATATATAAAGCCCGACCACTACACCCCTTTTCCACTTTATCTCTCCATGCTGACTCAGCAGCCACGTGAACCAATCAGAAAGGGGGGTTTTATATATAAAGCCCCCCACTACACATGCTCTTAGAATTGGCTTAAAATTGCAGCTATCTGAAACCATTTACAAGTCTGTTGGTTTTTTATGTTTTTCCCAATTGATAATAATATGTCAGTTTATATGAGACAATGGTAGGGTCTAAATTGGGTAGTCTTTTGCCATACTCCTTATTAGTCACACAATTTTATTATTAAATTAAATTGTGATTGGATGTTCAATATTAAATACAGAAAATTGATCAGGATTTTAATAGGGGTGCATTGTTGTTAGATTTTCAAATTGTGTTACTGGAATAATTCAAGATGGTTCAAGATGGTTCGTGTGACAGATTCCAGAGATGTGATAAGTTTTTCAATGGTTCTAACTTCCAACATAGTGATTGTTTTAGGTTAGGAATTATAGGAGTCATTAGAATATGAGAGATTAAAGAGATGTGATGAGTTTTTGAATAGTTGCAGCTTACTTAATTGATTGTTTATCTGATTAGTTATTAGGTTTTAGGTTAGGGAATATGAGTTATTACCGATTATATACTATGGACATGCAGTGATTGAATGTGAGGGATTGGAAAGATGTGATTATGTTTATGTACTTTGAGACTTTGAGTAGATTTTTGCTAGCAATAAGTTTGAATTCAGTTGTATTGATGTTAAATAACTATAACTAAATGACTATTGGTAACTGGTAAGTTCAGTTTTGGTTCATAATGGTTCGAATTAGAAGTTTTTATAGTTTGTTGGTTGTTAAGGGTTGACAGTAGGTGTAGAAAAGTATTGACAGACACTCATGATTGAGCCAACTGAAAGTGAAAACAAGGTATGGTGGAGGGTAAAGTCTTTATTTTTAGATTGAGAAAAGAACGGTTGATCTCAACAACAATGTCATCAAGGTATTTTGGCAGTCAGATTATGATTATTTTGGAGTAATTTATTCTCGAATATTATTAGTGATATTAGAAAATTATTATGTTTGCAGGGTGCTCCTCACCCGTTACAACTCCTCATGGCTGATAAGTGGACCAAACCGTACTCTAGAGAATACGCAACGTACCCTGCTCCATGGCTTCGTGCTGCTAAGTTCTGACCTACCACATGTTCGTCTCTCGCACCCACCTTCAAAACTACTATTCTAAACACTAATTTTTTTTTCTTTTCCTTATATTCTAATGTGTTTTTATGTAACAGGCTGTGTGGACAATGTGTATGGAGACCGCAACCTCATCTGTACTCTTCAACCACCACATGAGTATGAAGAGAAAGCAGAAGCTACTGCTTAAGTGAGCTATGAATCGCCACATTTGCTTCAAGCTTCAGGTCAGTGAACGCAAATGGGAATTAATGATCTGTATGATTGATTTTACGATTGGTATGTTTTCTACTTTATAATTTTAATAAGTCATATTAGATTTTTCAACACCAGGACACTCCCGGGGTAATCAACTAGTAAGATATATAATAATATATCTTTATATTATCTATAATAAATATAAATAAAATCTAAATAATAATAAGTACAAATAGTACCTCATAAGCATCGACATGCAATGTGATGCTTGCCTACTCCAAAAGTCATAATTTGGGATCGAACTGAACAAGAAGCAATGATTCCATGTAAAAATCACCAATAATGAACAAGCTTTTCCATAAATTTCAAGAACATTAACGAGTCACTACTGAGTAGGATTCGTAATTCATAAACAATAAGTGCAAACTCTACATCTTGATTCTACATTATGGGCACCCTCCTTCTTATTAATACTTCTGGTGTCAACATAATATGAATGTCAACATGCTACCTTAAAAGAAATTGTGGACTTATATCCATTAGAGTCTTAAAGATGGTTTTCTTTGAATTTGTTTGTGGTTTTATATATTAATTGGAACCAAACCAGTCTATGGATAAGTGGAAAAGTACAATATCAATTTTGTTTGTTGTTTTATAATTAAATTACCTGCTAACAAACTAATACATAGTTATGTCATAAAATAGTAAGTGTAATAATCACATTAGAAATCTAAAAAATAAAAGGAAACACAAACAAGATGCCAAAGTTTTGAGTGAAGTGAGTGCTCCCTGGCATAAGGAGATGTCTACAAGAGGGATCAAAACACCCCCGACATCACCCGGTTATATGAGGATGGATTTTAAAACTTGGGATATTACAAAGGATGAGCAGTGAGGTAGTAAATTCGGAGACCTGCTTGGTCCTTAAAGCACGTGTCCATTTGACTAATTTAAGATTGTGTTGGCTGCATAATTATCTTAACAGGTCCATCTAAGAAAACACCACCTAACATATAGTCAAGAACAACATTATTTGTCACCATAAAGGGACTTTCCAAGCTTATTTCCAGATCAAGTTGACTTAATAATGTGTATATTACTTATCCATTGTCTTAATTTTGACATAAATCATTGTCGACCCGACCAAAACCACCAATTTGGCCCCGCTATTTGTACTCTAATACAGCTGCAAAACCTCCACAAATTCAACAGCTATTTAATAGTCGGAAACACAACTTGATAGTTCTACACAAACAACCATTTGCAACCGCCTAATTAATGTCCACCCACTGCCCCTACTCAAACTTATTAATGATTTTATAGCATTAATCAAAGTAAACCTTTCAAAGTTCATCATTCCAAATAGTAGTGAAATATAGTACACAAATTAGATAAAAATCAAAAAGCACCAGTGCATGAGGACTCTACCAAGTGAGATTAAGAATCATTTACCTTGATTGTGCTTCAATCCTTGTTTCCAAGCTATTGATTTATACCTCTACGCGTTTGAATGTAGCGTTTACCATTGTTATAAATAGTAAAATTTGGCTGGTCAAGCAAAAGTAACGTTTCCATGTAGGCATACACTAAATATGAACCTCTTCCGTTAATCTCAACATTATTGAAGTGCTTCAAGTTGGGTTCATAAACAAAAAGAAACGGATCATCAACCCGTTCAAAACCATATTCAATTATGAGTTCACCACTCTTCCTAAATTCCAATACTGTTAATTCAGTGTCAACAGGTGTGTAAATGGTGTAAAGCTTTTTAAACACGTTTTGAATACCACCCTCCATCATCCATAGAACAGTTCCATCTACATCGCGTTCAAGCAAAACAAGATTCTTCCTTAGCTTAGAAACATACAAGTCGTCTTGATATCTGTCAAATGCTAAACTCTCTGGCAGGCTTAATTCTTTAAATTCCTCACTTGTCAAATCAAATGAAATAATCAGATTATATTCTTCAAATCTACCATCCGTGGCAACCCTATCAATAGCAAGCCAATAAAGAAACCCATTTACAACCACCTGAGAACAATTAAATTTAGCAGATTTAGGAGGGAGATTGCCATAAGGACTTCTCCATGCGCCGGTGCTTAATGTGAAAACCTCAACTTGCCATGGGATGTTGTCGGGTATGGTCTCTACCCCGGTCCAATTATCAAGATGTGTAGTCTTGACAATCTTAGGATCACCAGTCTCACCACAAACCCCAAAACCTAAAACAATGCTATATTTTCCAAATGTAACGTTAGGCAGGACAACAGCAACAACTTTTCTAACTGAAAGATTCCAAAGAACAGCCATGTGGGTTTCAGATAAGGGAGCATCATGATACAAACCATAGACACACAACAAGCCATTAGAGCTGCCGATTATTCTATGAAAGGGAAGCATGTTAACGAGTAAGGGAGGAGTAAGGGAAACTTTGTGCATGGGAAAAGTATCATCATCCACAACTGAAAAATATTGTTGCTTATCATTACAACCTGATTCATTATATTTATCATACCTTACAAGCAGATGTTGCTGCTGGGCGCTATAATGAAGAATGAAATCAGCGCTGTCAATCAGATGCTTCCATGCTTTCGAGACGGTAGGGATCAGATCAACGATCTGATAGGAAGCCGCTTGATTATTTCCCCTTGGAGCTCGAAAGGTATGCTATCTGACATTCCTATTACGATTACGTGATATTTTTTATAGGGTTTTTTTTTTCCTTATAACAGAGTGGAAGAGCCAGGTTCGATTCCCACTGGCTGCAGGTGAGGTGGGAGGTTTTCAGGCTTAGCCTGTTTCCTACCCTGGAGTGCCCGGTTCGAATCCCACGTCGGCCGGACTATGCTCATGTATAGCCCTGAGCGAGATGCCGTTCAAAAAAAAAAAAAAAACAGAGTGGAAGACATCGGCTAGATTGTAGAGGAGGTGAAGAAGCGATGTATTGTTTTAAAGATCCACTTTAACTCATCAAACAAGACTGATTTTTGGGCCGTTTTGTGGGCCCTCTTAAAAGTAAAAATCTTATTACCATGTTGTCAAATGGCAATTGTAACTTTGGGCTGCTAACAATATTGAGGCTCGCATCTAACCTTGATCCTCCATTTATGGTTTATTCACCTGAAAACAATGGTTTAAACCTCATTAAGTGGGTGTAGTTTGACTATTGAAAATTGTACAACCTAACTATTGAAAACAATGAGACACACAATTATTAACTCTATATTTTGCAAATGTTGTTTGTGAGTGTAGTTTAACTATTGAAAATTGTACAACCTAACTAAGCATGGTTATTTAGGTGTACAACCTCCCTTTGCATATGGTGACCGGTTACACCTGTTGCCGGTTGTTACTTTCCCTATTGAACCTATCTTTTGTTTTTGGGTTATTGCGTTTGTTTTGTTAGCGGTTTCTTTCTCTCTCTAAAACCCAGGTGGACGATTGGTGGTTTTCAAAGCTTCTTGGTAGAGGTGTACAAAAAAACCGGTTTTGAAAACCGAACCGGAAAAAAAACCGGAAAACCGGTTAGACAAAAACCGGTTTTTGTTCAAACCGGTCCCAAACCGGGGTTCTGTATAGGTTATAGGTTTTGGAGATAAGACCGGGTTGAAAACCGGTTTTAGGAACAAACCGGTTTGGGAAAAAACCGGTTTTTGAGGAAAAAACCGATTTAGGCAATGTATTTGGATTTTGGATGACCGGGTTTGGCAAAAAAAAACCGGTTTTGGAACCGATCCTAATCGGTTTGGAAAACGGGGGTTTTGGGTCGTGAAAACCGGTTCTAAAACCGGACCAGTTTTAGAAAAAAACCGGTATCACCTTCAACACCAAGAACCGGTTCGAGTTAAAAACCGGACCGGTTTGGGAAAAAAAACCAGTTTGTACATCTCTACTTCTTGGCCTCCGTCGACCGGTGCTTTGACCACTACGATGGTACATCTGGTTTTTAGAGTACCTACTTTCCTTTGTCTATGGATTATCGGTGCAACCATTTTTAGTGCCACAGATCGGTGGTTGTGGCCTTTTTCCTGATGATTGGTGTTGTTATTTGTGGGTTGGTGGCGACAATCATTGATTGTTGGCACTTTGAGACCCCTAGGTGGCTATCAATGTTGTTGTCATTGGCTGCAACGGTTGGAATGCATGATCTCTTGTCTTAGTGCCTTTGGCCGTGACAGTGGTGTTTGTCGTGATGTCCGTTGCTGTCGGTTTCAGTTACAGAACCCTAGGTGGCGACCGGAAAAGACAACCGGCAAAACCTCTCCGTTGGCTAGGGTTCCGGTGGAAACCTTGCATATTGGTCTTGGATTCATGTTTCTTTTCAATTATTTTCTTAGTAAACTACATTGGATTGTGTGTTCTGTTGTGCTACGGTGACCGGATTTAGGTCCGATAACCGGTTTGGGGGCTGTCACTACAGCTAACAGTCTTGATAAACAAAACCTCATTAAGGGTTTTGTTATTTCCAATACCGTCGTCGCCAGCATGTTATTATCTTGATAGACACGTCTCTGAAGTTTTTTATTCTCACATTTTGCATATTTACCTGTTCAGCATGTTATTTTTATTGTTTGTGAATTACTTTATAGCCTTCAATACGTTATTACTGATTCCGGTTAAATGCATAACTCATAAATCGTAAAAAGTTGTTTGATTTGGAGGTTTTGTTAGCACATTTATTAGTTAAATTTTCTGAATCGGGGGTTCTTTTGAATCGTTTTAAGCTTGCATTAGTAAGGTTTTGCTCAAATTTCATTTGTTTCACATACTGGCAGGTTGTGTGTATGATATTAGTATTTTTATATAATAAATAACCTGCGCCTTCTACGGAAGCCAAATTTCGCTCTACTGCGGCAACTGGTTACATCGGTTTGATGGCGTATAGCGTTTGAATGTGTGAGAGGTTTCTATGATTTTGTATACGCATTACCGCTTATGATGATGTCGTTGCCTTTGTTTAAACAGATACAGTTCCATTAATCTCACAAAAACATTTGATTTGTCTTGGGGCTACGGTTAAAATTTTCTTTGACTCTATTAGTTTGAGCAAGGTGACTTTTGCGTTACGGGCTATGATAATGTCGTTGGCTTTGGTTTCAAATGTAATTCGTTCGGCATGCAGCCATGGCGGACTTATCCACTTTGGTGAAAGATGAGATTTTCCGTATCTTGGCGGGGAAGCTTAGATGTGCATATGCTAACCAGTCAACGTGCGCCCTTATTGGAATATATGAGCCTCATAGTCAACATATTATTTATTTATTATGCTATATTTACCAAGTGTTGTTTGTGAGTGTTGTTTAATTATTGCAAAATGTAAAAGCAAATAAACCATGTCTTTTCTTTGGTTTCTTTGGTGTACAACCTCCCTCTACGTATGGATGAATGGTTGCATCTGTTGCCGATTGTTGGTTTTTTACCTGTTTAATCAGTGTTTTGTTTGTCGGTTATTGTGTTTATTCTTTCAGCAGGTTATGTGCTATATTTAGCATGTCTTTGAGGGTAAATGTACTATTGCAAATAGTTCAACAACAAGACTAAAGTACTTGGCGCCCTCTTTGCCTCTGTTCTAAGACTTAAGCATTGTGTTTATCACTTGTTTTCTCATCTTATGCCTGAACTTCATAAGGTGCAGATGATGTTGAGCAAATGTCATAAGAGGTTCTCTCATCCTTTTTCACCGCCAGGGTTTTTATTATTGGTTCTGTAAGATGCCAATGATGTTTATGTTGCTATCTTTCCTCTCCAGTGGACCCTTATGGTATTTCATTTTGAAATCTGTTATAGGTTTTACGTTTGCCACTTCATACCTCTTTGGGTTTTTTTAATGGCGATGATGTGACCTGCGACTTGGTATGGCAACCCTGATTGCAGCCGTTGCGGTGCTGAGTCATGCTTTGTTTGGCGACGACAAGGAGAAAGTGTGTGTCTGAGGCTCTTTTACTTACAACGATGATGATGATCTGCGAATCTGAGTCGATTGTTTTATTGTTTACGTTTTTCCTCTCCTTTTGTTTTTCTTAGTTTATTGATTATTTTTTGTTGGTTTTGGTGATAGGATCTGTTTGCAGCTTATCTGAGCAATCAATGGTGTTTTAGAGTCTTCGTAAAGTGCTTTTGTCTTATATCTTAATGTTAGGTATCAAATAGTATAGGGACTAGATGGTAATTGTCTAATAGTTAGGTAGTTGATAATATGCGTGTTGTGTATAAATACATGTAATGAGGGTGAATAATACTAGCTATTGATTTGGGTTATCCCTCTCCTCTCTTGTGTTTCTTCTCTAATCTTTAGCTCTTCCTTTGATTACCATTTTGTTCGTAACAAGTGGTATCAGAGCCGTCGAACCTTTCGACCTCCGACCACCATCTATCCGCCAATCACCTCTCACTTACCACCATAACCCACCACCGTAAACCATCATTCTTCCACCCAAATTCAACCATTTCAACCCTTTCTTTTCTTTTGTTCCTTTATCCCACCAGTAACCACCATAATCTGCCGAATAACACCATTAATTCCTTCCATTTTCCATTAAAATTCACTTCTGCTCTTTCATTCTAACTACCCATCAATAATCGTTCATTTTTGTCTTCTCTGTTTCTATTCCTTCATTGTTATTCTATTCTCCCAAATCCAGTTCATTCTTTTCTTCATTTTAATTCCTTCCGTTTCAATCACACTCGTTCCTCCTGTGTTCTTTATTAATTCGTGTAGGTTTTTTCCTTCTTTAAAACAAATCTGATTCAACTCTGTTCAATTCCTTCAATTCGTTATAAGATTCAAGAATTAGGGTTTTCACTGTTTCCACCAAATTGTATAACAAATAAGAATGGTGTTCTTGTGTTCTTGTGGGGGTTTAATATGGGAAAACCGAGTTCATGTTTGTGTACAGATTCGGTGTTCTTGTGGTGCAATTAAATTCAATGGCAGAGGTCATTGTTGTGGGTATACACCCGATTATTCAGTACCACCTACTAATTGGGAGTTGTATAGTGGATATAGAAGCTTTGATGAATGGATGGGTTCAACAACTTGGGGAAAACGTAGCCCTAGCTTGTTCAACACCAAGAATCCAGAAATATGCATTCTAAATACTGCATCTTCGATGGAAGATATCAAGAACTTGAAGCAAATAGGTTCGTTTCAAGAGTATTGTGAGTCATTCGATTTTCTTCTTACAAAGGTAATTCTAAGTGAGGATTATGCCACAAGTCTCTTTGTAGAGGGCATGAATTCAGAAATTAAATGGTGGGTTAAGTGTTTGAGACCAAAAACGCTTGAAGAGGCTTATGAAAAAACAAAGAACCATGTCAATTTTCTGGCCAGTTGCGATTATTATAAAACTAGGAAAAACGTGGGTGACCAGATTCTTAGTAATAAGGAAACTCAAATTGATGAATTTGAGAATAGGAATGAGATTCAAGAAACGGGAGAAGTCACTCAAGAGATAATTGTAGAGGAGGTAGTTGGTAAGGTTGTTTTGGAAGAAAATGGGAATAATGTTTTGGAAGAAAAGGGAAATGACAATAAGATTGCTGAAATGCCTGAAAGTTTTCATAGTGAAAGTAGGATTCAAGAAGTAGTTAATAGTGGGACTGATAAGGTTTCATCTGATATAAGGAATGATCCAGAAGCATTGGATGATGTTAAGGAAATTGAGAAGAAAGAATCGGATAATGATGTTAAGGAAACTGAGAAGAAACCGGTTAATGTTAAACGATTGTTGTGTTGTTCAAGTGGAACATTGAAGAAAGTTCAAGATTGTAGTATCCAAGATTCATGTGATGATGATAATTCAAAAGAGCAAACAGGAAACCATAAAGAAGATCTGGATTATATTAATCTTGGTGATGATGAAGTCCATGAAAAAGACATCATCATTGGATATGTTCCTGTTTGTAGTAATCTTTGCAAGGACACAATTGAAAATGATCAAAAGACAATGAAGAAAGACTCGGTTCATGAGATTCTATCTAGCAAAATAAAGTTGGATCAAGAAAAAGTTAAAGTAAAAATGAAGTTGGAGATGGAATTTGAGCACAAGGCACATGGTGTTTAAATCCGGGGTCCATCATCCGAATATGTGGACTTTTGAGGACAAAAGTCTTTGAAGGGGAATGTAATACGAAAGGTAAAGGGGGACAGATTCGGGTGAAGCAGAACATATGTTGGCCAGAGGGTTGTTTTATTTGGATAGTGCCATGGGGGACATGCTGAGGAATTACCCTCTACTAATGGTTGTCCAAACTGCTGTTGTCCAAACTGCTGTCAAAACTGTTGATCAAACTGCTATCCAAACTGCTGTCCAAATTGCTGTCCAAACTGCTGTCCAAACGACTGCTGTCCAAACTGCTGATGGGCTGATTTTTGACCCTTTTGAGGAGACTAGTGTGTGCAAAGTGGGTTTTAATGGTGCTGGATTTTCTGCTAAGGAGGCTAGGAATAATTGTAAGTATAAATTTGGTTCTGTGAGTGTTAAACATAATTTTGGTTCTTGGAGAGTTAAGCAATGGGTTGGTATAAGTTGTAATGGGTTGATATTAATGAGAGCCAGTGCATATACGGGTACCATTAATATTGATGAGGCATGTAAATCATATATTGTTCATGTTACCAATGACAAGCTGGAAGTATTGGAAATTTTAGCACCATTTCATGATTTTGAATATTGGAAGGATCAGTTAGCTGTTGCAAGATTCAATGGTGTTTATGCAGTTAATTACTTAAAGTCAACAGTTGGAATGAAAAAGAATGTGAAAATCAAGTTGGTCAATCTGAATTATGCTACTAATATAGGGCAGATTCTTTACAAGGACATGCTAAGGGAAATGGTCTTCCTAAACCAATCAAGCACTTGTTACGAACAAAATGGTAATCAAAGGAAGAGCTAAAGATTAGAGAAGAAACACAAGAGAGGAGAGGGATAACCCAAATCAATAGCTAGTATTATTCACCCTCATTACATGTATTTATACACAACACACATATTATCAACTACCTAACTATTAGACAATTACCATCTAGTCCCTATACTATTTGATACCTAACACTTAAGTATCACTGGATGCGGTTTATTGTTGTTTTGCAATTATAATCGTGAAGTGCTTTTTTCTTAAATGCCTGGAAGGTTATGTCGTCGTTTTGCACATGTGCTACCCCTAAAAACGGTTCTTATCCAGATCCGGCTATCATTTATTTCCCTTGCTCATGTTGTTTGCGATTGTTCGCTATGTTCATGATTTGCAATCGTCTATGTTATTACTATCTCATCATATATGCTTTTTGTATAGGAAGTTGTTAGATGCCTGGTTATGTGTACCTGTTAGTTGCATATGATGTTTTCTTCAACTTATCCTTATTATTGATCCATATGTTTTTTTTCTTCGTGTTTATGCATGCTTTTGCATAAGGAGTTGTTAGATGCTTAAGTATGTCTACCTATTAGGCGCATATGTAGTTCTTTTTTTAAAAAAAAATGTGACTTTACGTTTAGCAAGACAAAGAATTGCTATAATTTATGTTGTTTGTAAGCCAAAACAAACGATGCTTTTGTTGCTTCCTTATGTGAAGTAAGCCTTTAACTAATAAGAGCATTTGCCAATGATGTTGTAGCCTAGTGGTTGCAATGGAGGTGGGAAGGTTTACCCACTTTGTGGGGTTCCTGCCCTGGGAGGTCACAGGTTCGAATCCCACTCAGAGTAGGGTTATTCTGAAATGAGGGGCTGGACCTTAGGGGGGGCCGGGGACCGAACCTGAAGGGTGCGGGGCTTCGTTATGGGTGTGTACCGTTGGCCGTTCAAAAAAAAAAAAAAAACTAATAAGAGCATTTGCACTTATTACCTGTTGTACGCTTCAATAGGATTGTCAAATTGGTATAGCTCTGTGTGTTATGATTTTAAACCAATGTTTACCAATATGAATGACTTTAAATGTCTATGTCCGCAAATTTAACACAGGAAATGTAGAATAAGAGGCAATATGGAACATAAGGGTGAAGTGTCGCAACAAGTTTTCCCCTTCGCGCAATTCTTCTGGATTTCTAATAGTATTCAAGGTGGTCACAACCTGTTTGTTAGTAATCCTTTGCAAATAATGTTTGTATTGTTATTATTTGAATTGATAATTTCGATATTGAATATTTGAACCGTGTCTGGATAAAACCTGTTTTTGTTATGCATGTTTATATGTTCCTGTGTGTGATATTACACCCATTTTGAAAGAGCCTTGATCCGCAGCGAAGCGCGGGAGTGAATTTCTAGTTTATAAAAATTACCAACTTAAAACACTTCAAAAAGATGTTAATTAAATCATATTTGAAAAAAAAATCCATTAGCTGTCACATGTAAACTTCCACTTTGATGCCCATATTTCCACTGTGTTTTAAAGAGTTGACTTCTATCTGGGGAGATTGTTGGGTTTATATGTTTCCAGTTTGATTCTTGTAAGATCCTAACATCCCAATCATCATCATCATACTCAGTTTATCCCACCTATAGCAAAGCTAAGGTAGGGTCTGAGGAGGGTAAGATGTAGACAGCCTTACCTCTATCCCTAAGAATAGAGAGGCTGCTTCCAGTGAGACCCCCGGCTCGATGTGGTTTGGTATCAGCCTTGGACATAAGGCACATAACACTTAGCAATCGGGACAAACCCGATCGGTGCATGTACCTCTTTGTCTTTTGGCTATCAACGCCACCACATGATGCATGATTAACCGTCCGTCGTTTTTAACGTTATTTTCACGAAATTAGTAAAATAACGTTAAAACTAGTGCAACTTTACTTTTGCCCCCCGAGGCCACACATATATACATTATATGCGCACACCGTAAGTGGGGCAAAATCCTAACATCCCAATACAAGTAAAAAAACACGACCTTCTGTTTGTATAAAATTCACAGTTTGAATGCTGCAACTATAGACGTGTATCAATTGAAAAACCTAGAGACAAGAAATTCAACAGTCCCTAAGTTCAACTTAAGGCTAAAGGGGGACATATTCTAGTCATAAACCAAAGCCCTGTTCCAGAGAGAGACTGGGTAATGCAATTTGAAGAGTTCACAAATGCACCGGACGGTGTCACGGTGGTGTTGTTTTAATGGTTTCCAATGGTGGTTGTAGTTCACAATTAGCTGATTTATTTAGAAGTCGCTGTGAAACTTGTTGGAGAATAATTGGAAATCACGACAAAAATAAATAAATAATTGAAAAAAAATACCCTAACTATAAAAACATCAATCGTCTGTGTATGCTAGAAACAAACTTCTAGGGAGACTCAATAATAAGAAAACTATTTTCTTGTTTTTCTAGCCAATACCTGAAACCCATTTTATTTACAATTAGTACCATCTTAGTATACAATCACTAGTAATACCCAATAGAGTTGCAATATCCATTAACCTTTAGATACACTATATCATATTTAATATAAACTTCCACCATCAGAAGGACAGAATGCTCATCAAAGGACCCATATACACTTTTATTACTGAGATATCTAGCACAATCAGAATTAATATGTTTAAATCAAATAACCACAATTAGAACATTAATCCATAACTCCCATAAAAACACACAATAGTGATAAGTGTCATATTAAAAATACACTTGATAGCCCAGTGAGAACACGTCACCTAAATCGCCCAAGTCATTTTATGTGTTGATCGTCTTGAGTATTAGTTGCATAATTTTCCGATTTGACTTCAATAATATTCCGCTATTGAGTAGCCGTTGACTTGTGATAAAAGATAAGTCCCACAACCAACATATCCATTAACCAAATTCTATCACTCTTAACCAGCAAATGAATCAAAACTGCTCATTCCAATATCTTTCGCATTTATTAGTTTTTTTTACCTCTTGTTGACTTATCTAATACTGGAGAGTGTAGACCCCAAAAATGGGTCATAAAGCATAAAGAGCTGATATCCCATGACCCACTTCTTTGACAACTAATTTTTTGACTTGCCTTTGACTTTCATAATGGCATATATCCTTGCCTAGTTTATTGGCTACCCCCAAACATTTGTCAAGCTTCAAAATTTACACAGTTCTATCTTTCAACTGCTGATATGTCTTGAGGTATGGCGCGTAACTAACCGTAGGAAGCGTCGAAGCCACCACCATCTTCGGAAACACGATCCCCTTCCTGTCTTGAGGTATGGCCGAATGAATTATCGGAATTCTAATATTTAGGGGTGAGCATTCCGTGGTTCGGACCCACAGGAACCTTGGACCCGACCCACAAGAACCTTGGACCCGAAACTTTTTAAATATATGGGTCGGTTTCCGGTTCTAGATTTATATGAATTATCGGTTCCGGGTCGGGTCGGTTCCAAACCCACGGTTCTAATATAAGAACCACAAGAACCATTTGTATTTATATTAAAAAATAAAAAAATAATCTTTTTTAGTCTTTTCTATTCGTTTTTACGTGTTATTGTAATCGATTTCATGTAATGTTAATACAATATTAAAAATATTATTTATAAGAATAACAATGTACTTTTCTGAAATATTTTTCGACTTGACGTATATACATAGATGTGATATATTATATAATATATATTATATCCAACTTTGAAGTAAAAATTTATGTATGTCGCTCTAATGTGTGTGTGTGTGTTTATGATGTATACATAACAGATTTAGATAATGCTTCGAGTGATGAGAATGACAAAACTGTTATGAAAACATAAGTCAATAAACGAAAAGTGATTTAAAAGGTTCTAGTGGGTCAGACCCTTTACCCGACCCATCAAAACCTTTAGGACCCGGAACCACATAGCCTTTTAAGGTTCGGTTCGTGGTTCCTAATTTCCACAATAAAAGGGTATGCGGTTCTGGTGGGTCCGGGTCGGGTCGGTTCCGGACCCTTTGCACAGCCCTACTAATATTCCGGCGAAGATTTTAAACAGAATTACTAAGGTATTTATCACTAATCTGCCAGATAAGTGTAGCGGTAATGATCTCTCTGAGTATATTCGATCTTTTGGGGATATATTCGATCTGTATATTGCCCGAAAGAGAGACAAACTTGGAAATCGTTTCGGTTTTGTTTCGTTCCTCGACGTGAAAGACAGTAGGGATTTGATCAGGAGTATTAATAACACTCGGATTGGTGGATGTTGGTTAAGGGCTAATTAATATAGCTTTATTTTCGCTTGAAGAAGGAGAAATACGTCCGGAAACTTCTAAAGCTACGCAGCATCCTTCGTCATCCAAGTCTGAATTTATGAAGGAAGGTAGTAAGCAGGCTCAATATTCTTCGTTTGTCAATGGGGAGCGGTCATTCACGGACACTCTTCTAGGCAGAAAAGGATCGGTGAAAGCAGGGAAGAAGGTGGCTATTGATAATAATGTTATTGCTTTCCAAGGGCTGCATGGAAAGGCTTTAGTGGCAAGGTTAATGGATCTGGAAGCACTAAAAAGTATCTATGTGACTCTTAACGACTTGTGTCTAGGTGTGGGTAAAGTACAGTATATTGGGGGACTATCTGTTCTCATCTCCTTTGAAGAGAAAGAGGTGGCAGCCAAGGTTCTTGAAGCTTTTAAAGGTGAGACGGGAAGGTTTTGTTCGCTGGATTTATGGGAAGGTCAGACCTTCGGGTACGATCGACTTGCATGGATAAAGATTATGGGAATTCCACTTTACCTTCTCACAGGTGAAGTTATTGATACAATTGGTAGTGCTTACGGGAAGGTTGTTCACAGACAGTCTAGGTCCGATACTGATGACGATCTTTCATTTGATTATATTGGGATCCTTACTGGAGATGGTAAAGTGATCAGCGAAGAAGCTAAGATCGTCTGGAGGGATAGGACCTATAGTGTTTGGGTGGCGGAGGAAGCTGGGGTGTGGGTTCCGGAATTTTATAAGGTTGACCGTCCTTTGTCGGATAGCTATGCAGAGCCTTCGGGTAAAGATGGTAAGGTGGATATTCCAGTTGAGGATGACGGGATGATAGAAATCAAGTCTTTCTCACTAAATCGACCAGCTATAACCTGTATTTCACGATCTTCTTGCTCCACTAATTTACTCATAACCAATGCCAATGCAACCAAATATAACTCTTATGGCAGATTATTCAATCTTGACTCAACATAATTTTTTTCCAAAAAAAAAAACTAATTTTCCTTGAACAGTTTAGTTAGACTCACCATACCTGTACAACAGCTCCACTTTAATGACCAAACTTTGCATTACTTGGCCATCTAAATATGGTAGCCTTCTAAATCAAACAGTCGACACCCGTTGACACATTCATCCCATTTTTTACTATTATTGATCTGGCCAATTTCACTTTGGCGGTTAGTAAATTTGCTATTTAGGAATTTGGGTTTGAATAAAAGGAACAAATCTGGAGGTGAATTATCACAGTTATTAGAAGTTAAAATATAATCATAAAAACCACACCGGTTCTTTTACACTTCAGTTTCCATATCTTATCCGTTTGACCCGTTGTCAGCGAATTGGGTTGAAATGCCACACCCCATTTCTCTTTTAGTTATATAATTTAATCAAATGCAAATGTTAATCAGTGTCCAACAGCCATTGATAAGTTTTTATGCATATATTTATGTTCAAAACCTTCCCTTGAACATCATGAAATCTACACCAAAACATCAAGTAGTCAATTTATGTTTGATGTGGGGACTGCTCAATGTGATACTACAATGTAGGAGACAGACTTTAAATGAAAAATTGTTGTCCCAGCAGTTTCTTTATCTTTCTTTTGCTTGTATCAAGTGCTTGTTCGCTATTACTTTAAAGCATGTCACACACATATATGACACAAACACATGAATATGCTAACGAACATGTATGCATGTGTGTATCTACATGTACATACAACTACATATATGTTAGAATAACCTTATGAAGGATGTTCAATAAGACTTTGACAACTTCAACTATAATATCTCTGTATGCAATTCTGGCATCCTGCAGCCAATTATAAACACACTATATTACAACATCTTGGACTACATTTTTCTCATCCAACATGCTAGCAAATTTGAGTGTAAGTACTAAGTAGTAACCTAACAGTATTTGGTGGAAGGTATACCATCTTGGCATCAATAGAATGCCGATAATTATTTCTTAATAGTCTCCACTTGTTCATTAAGTTATATTGTGTTTATTGTATTTGCTAGATTCTAGAACAAAAAAAAAAGAAAAAGAAAAAAAAAACAATTCCAGTAGGAACATGGTATCAACATCCTATCACCCATTTTGACGTTTATCCCAGTGGTAATCATTAATCAATCCTTTTACTTGTTTAAGTGTAGAGGTTTACAATAGCTACTTTGATTCTATTCACCAAACAGAGTGATTGTTAGACCGTTTCAAGCAAATCAAACTCCGAAAATCCAAATCAACCTTAAATACACTAGAAAAGTAACGTGCAGAACAGTAACGTAAATGTGCAGATGCAATTGTCACTATATGGGGAATATGAATGGTAATACAACTAACTAAACTCCTAACTTAATGCACATAATAAAATAAAGGAACAGAGGAGTGGTGTTTGACTTGGTTTCAATCCCTTAAACGAAATGGACTTCTTTTGTCGAGTATGGGTCATAAACCAGCATGGGCTTGTGCATCATGCTTGTCTCTAGCAGTCTGAGTAACCATGATCGTATCAATGACCATACTACAAGAATGCTACCTTATATGAGAAAAGATAAAAATAGTTTCTGCTACCTAACATCATTTGTAATATGCTTATCATGCATAACTTGTATTAAAGATGTTCACTAATATTTTTTTTTAGACTAAGGAAATCTTATTATTATAAGATATACCAAGAAACTAGATAGATGAAGCATACAAAACAGTTAAAACATAAAAGAAGGTTAACAAAGCTAAATCATAATTCCATGATGATGCTAACTGAGTCTAAATCTTATCCGACATAAGAGGAATCACAAATTGCATGATACACAGTAGCAATTACCCGACATGTGTTCTTTCCATTCCACCATTCCAATTTCAAACTACCCCAAAGACTTGCGATTATATCAATAACAAAATCCAGCTCCTCAAAACAGACCATCTTCAAATTGGAGGGTTCCCCTTTCATTATAAAATGTATAATCTGGCTTATCAAGAAGAAGTAGTGTTTCCATGTAAGGGTAGACATTAAATGAACGTTCTCTCTTATTCATCCCAGCAAGATTATCAATGTGTTTTGTGCAGGGCTCATAAACAACAAGCTGTCCGCAATTATCTTTTTCATATTCAATTATAGGTTCACCGCTCTTCCTAAACCCATGTACTTGTATGGATGAAGATGCATCTGGCCTGTTAACATTAAAAGTGAATTTCTTTGTAAACAATTTTTGAAAACGATCCTCCATCATCCACACAGTGAAAACATCTTTGTTGGACTGTAAATCTTCTTGAAGCAGAACAAGAGACTCCCTTAGGTTAAACATGGACAACAAATTATGTTGTGCTAAACTTTCAGGGAGATTTACTTCGATAAATTCTTCACTTGTCAAATCAAATGAAATAATCAAATTATGACGCCCAAGTCCATCATCCTTAATCCAGTCAGTAGCTAGCCAATAAAGAAACCCTTCTATAACTACCTGATAATCTTCAAAGTGAATTGATATACGAGGGAGATTAGTGCTATATAGAGGTCTCCAAACCCCTGTGCTTAAGGTAAAAACCTCAACTTGCCTAGGATGCAAGCTACATTTTTTAGATGGCTCCTGCTACAAATATGTGTAATCTTGAGAATCTTAGGGTCTCTAGTCTCATGACAAACCCCAAAACCTATATCAGTTTGAAATAACCTCTTATTTACCACATTAGGCACAACAAGAGCAACAACTTTTCTAATTGATATATTCCAAAGAGCAGCCATGTACTCTTCAGGATCATATGCACGATAACCGTACAAACACAACAAGCCATGAGAGCTGCTGATTATTCTAGGAAAATAAAGCAAGAATGAATGTTTAGGCAGATAAACTTTATGTTGGGAGAGAGTATGGTCATCAACAATGGAAACATATTTAGTCTTAGTACAGTACCGGAAATCAGAGAGATAGAGCCGAGAGTTTACCAGTAGACGTTGTGGCTGTGTGCGGTGGCCGCTATAACCAGCAATAAAATCAGGGCTATCAATCAGAGACCTCCATGATTTGGAGACGGATCGGAACTGAAGCAATGATCTCACAGGAAGCCATCTCATGATTTCCTCTTGGATTTCAAATGGTATGTTGTCTGACATCGTGGTTTGTTTCAATTCTGAATGAATTTCTAGGTTTTCTTGTTTACAAGGAGGAGGTAGGCAAAAACATGATTTGTATTCGCCAGAAGCAATAGATACAGTAGTTGGTCCAATAAGCCTGGCCAGACTAAAAATTAAAAAATAAGACATGTATGATGTATAACCTTGTTTTTCAGAAATGTGAACTTGCTTCTCATTTATCTCATTTGGGTATGTTTAGCAAGGAGCTTTTAAGAGCTTCAAGCTTTAAGCTTTTAAGAAAAAGCTCATACTCAATAAAAAGCTTTGTTTGGTTGAAGGAGCTGGAAACTTTTAGGTTGGAGAAAAAGCTCTATAGTGAAAAGCTACTAGTATTAGCGTTTAAGAAAAAGCTCCTACTAGCTACAAGCTTTTAATGAGTAAATGACATAAATACACATTCTATTTTAAAAATAAAATAAAAACATTCCTTACAAGCTTTTAATTATGCCCATTTTAGTCATTTTATACGTTTATTAAAAGCTCCAGCTACTCTCCCAAACACACAAAAGCTTCCAGCTTGCAGCTTCCAGCCACCAGCCAGTTTTGCCAAACATACCCTTCGTGTAAAATAATTATGATTAATTAACATTGTAATTAACTATATTGACAACTTTAAAAGACGAGACGTGTTAATTTATGTTCAAATGTCTTAACATATTTTACTAATTCTCCTTTTGTCAAGTTCAAGCCATGATTCTAGTAAGACGAGACTTGGGAGTTTTTATAAAAACTTTTGAACCCTTAATGTTAAAAAAAACGACAAAACACCTCATGGAAAGCCCAAGGAATAGGGAGGGGATTGAGAGGTGTAAGTTGTAACGGGGAACAAGACATGTCTGCAGATGAGTATGCATGAGGAAAAACACCTCATGGGAAATATGGTCTACCATGGAAAACCTACAACTTGGGTATGGTTTGGTGTGGAATGATGATTTGAGAAGGGCTTGACATATGGATAATAGACATAGTAATAGGGTATTATAGAAATCTTTGGCTTATTTTAGGTCCCATCTTTATCTCTTTTTATAGGATAACTCATAATTTTTACAATTTTATGGTCAGTTTCCTCGACTATTTTTTACTACCATGATCATATCAACGAATGTTAAGAGGATTTTAGGATATTTTCTTGTGCTAGGAGGTTGCACAAGCATTAGAAAGATAAAGGTTAAATAATGGTTTTTAGCGATCAATACCATATCTATATTTTAAATTTCCAACGTACATAGCCTTTGGCGTAAAAACCAAGTTTGGTCATCAATTGAGGCAAAGCCTTTTATCTTTGCTATTGAGTCAGCCAGGGAAAATGGACCAATCCCTTGTTTATTTTAAAAAGGGCAAATCGGAATAAAACAATGTCAGACCTGATCACTATCGGTA
The DNA here is from genome assembly GCA_030844895.1 of Ambrosia x helenae. Taxonomy (NCBI): domain Eukaryota; kingdom Viridiplantae; phylum Streptophyta; class Magnoliopsida; order Asterales; family Asteraceae; genus Ambrosia; species Ambrosia x helenae. Next base: position 134,909 of record JAUTDX010000373.1, read on the forward strand.
CTTGAAAACTGAAGTATGGTTATTTGAATTCAATGGGAATCGTGGATGGGTCAAATTGCAATCAATGGTTAACGGGCATCTCAAAGGCATTTGCAAGTCATACGATGGCAGAAAAAAAAGCAGATCTTAATCAATGGACGGGAGAGTGGATGTTGGTGCAAAAAGAGAGGTTGTGCATGTTGGTGCAAAAGGGAGGTTGTGCCTGAAGTTCATTTCAAGAACGTGAGCTAGAGATGGAAAGTTACCCACGTTTATTGAAAAACAGCTTTATATCGGTTTGCCATGGGGGGGGGGGGGGGTAAAACGGATTCAATATGTTAAAAGTCAAGCAAAGTACATTTATAAAGATAAGAAAAATAAAATACAAAAAGTGCTTGCGGTTCTACCCGACCCGTTTAGACATGTATTAAAACTATTTATTTTTTACTTGAACCTGTAATGTGGAATAAACTTTGGCAACTAATCTAAGACTACAAGGTGTGGTCATTCCCTTGAGGGGGGCATGGAACGATATGTGGCATCCACCTCACTTTTGGTATAATTTTCCTCTAAACCAAAAAATGCATGGGGTGGTGGTGGCGTAGACGGTGGCTGGGTGGCCTCCACGTCGACACGTTTTTTTAATATAAACACAACAATATATGCAGTCCCCATATCTATTCTGCCGATTACGTTTATGAGTATTGCAACCTCAATTGGCTCACAAAATACCATGCGCCAATTGCCCCAAAATAAGAGCATGCGATGTTATCTCGTGTTTGTGGTTGTAGCAACTTGCCAAGCCTCTATTTTGTCATCTCTGATCCTAATGAAATTGTTAAAAAAAATTGGACCTAATGATAATTACAATAACCACTAGCACCGCATAAATTCACATAACCTTTGACCAAGACTTTTCTACTGAATTATGTTCACTGTTGGTCTAACTCTAACCAAAAGTCTACTTTGACTTTTTAACCATTCGTGAAACATAAATCTCTACACAATATTTGTGACATTATTATTGTTCATATTTTGGGCCTAAAAGTGCCTTTTTAGTTACAAAAACGAACTGACCCACTTATTTTGCTGCTGAGCATGTCTATAGTTGTGGCGTATGTACCATGCGCTCCATACATTTTGTGCACATGCTGAGAACTTTGACTTCATAATTTGTGCACATGTTGAGACCTTTGACTTCCCTTTAATAATCTACAATCTTTAAATCCAAAATGCTTCTATTGCATCTTTTTATTATGTGTATGAGTGAATCCAAACATATCAAGTCCATAACTTTAGGATGCCTTGAATTCTCTTGATCAATTTGCATTCTAGGTGATATTCGAACCCATTTGACCACCCTTTGAGTCTTTGACTTTGTTTAATGTTTAACATTGAGCTTTTTATATTCTTACTGATATATCCAGGGCACTGGCCATACCCCTACCAGATAGACCTAAATGATCTACGATCTACCTTTAGTTACACAAGGGTAATCAAGCCAATACAGAAGACTATACATAATGATTCCACTATACAGATCATAAAAATATGGGGAATTGGATTCTAATAACCTAAACTATTTGAAATTGGTCATTGGCACCCCCAACTAAAAAATTGGCCACATATAACCTGAAACTAACTTATTGGAATCTAACACCCAATTAACTGACGTCATTAGTAGGTTGCTGACGAGGCACCAGTTGCTGATGTGGCATGCTGATGTGGCGTCAATTGCTGATGTGGCATGCTGATGTGTCAATCCACGTCAGCATGCCACATCAGCAATTGACGCCACGTGGATTGACACACCATCATGCCATGTCAGCAATTGGTGCCATGTCAGCAACCCACTAACGACGTCAGTTAATTGGGTGTTAGATTCCAATAAGTTAATAGTTCAGGTTATAAATGGCCAATTTTTTAGTTGGGGTGGTGCCAATGGCCAATTTCAAATAGTTTAGGTTATTAGAATCCAATTCCCCTAAAAATATTCTCCGTTACTGCTGCCTTCCTCCAACATTGGATGTAAAAATTACCCCCCCCCCCCCCCCACCCTTCTGATTTCTCGTGCCCAGCCCAACCAAAGAGGAGTAAAAAAGGGACAAATAATGGGATTCATACAAATGGAGTAATCTAAAAATATCATATTTAGAGGTGGAAGTGCAAGCTAACCCCTCCAGCATCTCAAAACCTAAACTCCCATACCATGAGGTTGAATTGATTATTATGGTCAAAGAAACCACCCCACTCAAAAGATGAGTAAAAAAGAGAAAAAACTTTAGAACTGATACAAAATGCAGTGAATGGAATTATTATTCCAGACTACTACTCTGTAGCTATATACATTCCTTATTTCACTGAGTTTCCCATAATCCCATCCAAGATTCCACCCCTAATCCTATCATACCTCACTTAATATAGCTTGAGTTTGATATCTTCAACTACTTTAGAGTGAGAGTACCAAGCCTTGTTAAACACTGATGCGTTTCTTGCTTTCCATACGAACCATAGAGATGTATAAAAGATGGCTTAATTTGAGTTTCCTTCATTTTTTTTTGAATAACGTTATAACGACCTTCCTGCAGATTACAATCCACCTGCAGAATTACTTAATCACTTGGGAAATTTCTACCGCACCAAACCTCTATCCCTCCGCACATATTTTTTGCAAATCGACATGTTACTACCACATGATTGATTGAGCGTTAAATTTGTTAGATCAACTACATCACTAAAAGCAAGAATACAGTTATCTAAATTGGTAAAACAAGAGGATTGATAAAGTCAGATTTATATGGTAAGATAAACCTAGTATGAGTCATCTTAAAACAATTAAAGTCAACATAACATTTTAACAGATTATTCTGACTAAATGATGTGTATATTGTTTTTCCTTTATCCTCAATTTGACACAAATCTCCACTTCAGTCGCTAGTATAGAATACATACCCAGCAAAATCTCGAATTTCTATACCTACTTAAGTTTGCATCTATTCTTGTATTGATTATAGCATTAGTCAACGTAAGTAAGTTTGAAGTAATAACAATGAAATCATCAAGAAAGCCATTCAAATTACCAACATCTAAAAGCACAATTTGATCATGTACAGTCCTTGTCGAAGAGTTTTGCTATCAACCATGATGAACCAGAACACTAAACCTTATCTTCAACACAGATGGTTCATATATGATTACATACCTTGGAACCATAGATCAATGCACAACATAATCACGAAAACAACAATATGAAGTTTGTTCTTTTGGATTTTCAAAGCTTCAAATTTACAAAAGAACACTCATGAACACAAGGGTTAACATTCTGCTTGAAGTCCACACTTTTATTCAATTGCAACCCTAAATAAACAAACGATGCACATAAGACTCCTACAATTGAGCCCAAGTTTTCTTGACCACTACTCTAGTTTGACTAAACAAACAAAGACTAATAAAACATGTGAATCAATAACAACTTCCTGCTGCCCAGTGCCCAGTTCCAACTCTTTGACCCGTATTCAGTGAACGATCTAACCCGTCAAGATTAACCTACATATTGTTTCTTTTATACATCAAATTCATAACATATTTTTATCAAATGGACTGGATAAGAAAATCTCTTGAGTAACATATTTAATTACAATTTATATAAAAAAAATATTGTTATTATAATTATGAAATCAAATCTATTTCTACATGATAAACAGAAGCAATTTCAAACATATGTTCTTTTTCATTAAACCATAATCTAAATTCCAGTGTACGTACCAAACATTACCCAAATTCATGGAGAATATTATAGTTACTGAAATTTGAAATTAAACCTAGAATAGCTAAAACTCAAGTTCTGAAACATAGAGTGATAGAAGGGCATACCAAATATAAAGGTTGTATCTTGGTCCGAATAGTGTAAATTTTCCTTTATGTAGCTGTATAGTTTGTTGTTGCTTTTAGGTGCCCTGTTTTGGGGTGGCTAGGCGTTTTCTAATGAAGTTTGCTTTAAAAAAATAATTTAGTAAGTTATAGTAATTATTAAAAAAGACTCTTCATGTGGTGAATTGAAGGCAAACTTTTGAGTAGAGTTTCTTTTACAAGACTTGATTAGAGATTTTATGACTAAAAAATTTAAGTCTCTAATTATGTTACTTTTCACTACCCATGGCTCATGTATACATAATTGGCTATGCCCTCATTTGAATAAACTAGAAAAATACAAGGAAAATACATGCATGCATGAAGAGTTCTTAGAGAAGAAGAAAGACTTGGAACCCATATTGGGAACTTATAGAGATACATTTTTCTCTAATTAATTCCATTACTTTATCACCCTCTTTTGTTACACAAGTTCTAACACTACAACTTATCCAGTTTTACCTCTGGCATGTGATCTTCTCCCGCAATACAAATTTCTTAGGTGTGAAATCTGTATTAAGGAAGCATATTGAACACGTATCTCAACCACAACCATCAACATTAGTTGTTCATTATTGAAGCCATGAAAACTACAAGAAGAGACCTTGTAGAAGACTTGATTGTTTGAAGATCTTGGTTAGAATAAATTTAAATATGTATAAGGAGCAGGGCCGGTGATGAGGGGGTGCGGGGAGGACTCCCGGCCCGGGCCCAATTTCTAGAGGGGCACTTTGAGCGGTGACGGGTGTTTTCTTTCTGCAAGTATTTTCTTTCTGTTTTTGACAAAAAAAAATTCCATCTTGAACATCACTGGATATAAACGCAAGAATGTGAAGAGTAGATAAGGAAGAAGATGAGTCATACATCAAAAACTAGATTGGAAGGATACCGCATAATTAAAAAATGTTGAAGTGTGTTATTTGAGATTTGTGTGTTGTGGTACATAAGGAAATCTAGCGGAAGCGATTTCGTATTTGGTTTAGTTTATTTGTTTCGGCCTTGCGGCAGGAGCCGCTCGGTTTCTAACCAATGACTCTCAAACGGCAAGTGGATTATATTTGTATAAGAGAATAGAGATGAATATGAAAGATGTATTTCTTATTAATATTTGGTGCAATCACAATGGAATGAGATGCTACAATTTATAGAAAATACAAGTCTAGGAGAAAAGGAAATGAGCTAATCTTTGGGGCATAATCCAAGGAGCTAGTTAAGAAGCTAATATTGGGGCACAAGTTAAGGTGCATACAATAAGGTGGAGAAATTATCTCCAATACTCCCCTCAAGTTGGAGCGTGAAGATCACGAATGCCCAACTTGCCAAGCAAATTTTTCGTCTTTTCGAACACTCCTCTTCAAGTTCGAGTGTTTGTTTTTCTTGCGGGCTCATAGATTTGGACCCGACTTTTCTTCTTGCGGGTTAAAAACCCGACTTTTTTTTCTTGCGAGCTCAAAGGGCCCGACTTTTCTTCTTGCGAGCTCAAAGAGCCCGACTTTTCTTCTTGCGAGTTTAAGAACCGACTTTTCATCTTGCGAGTTCGACGAACCCGACTTTTCTTCTTGCGAGTTCAAAGAACTCGAATTTTCTTCTCGCGAGTTCAAAGAACTCGATTTTTTTCTCTTGCGGGTTTTAAAGAAACCGACTTTTCTTCATGCGAGTTTAAAAAAACTCGACTTTTCTTCTTTTGCGGGTTTTAAAGAAACCTGACTTTTCATTTTCGTGGGTTCAACAAACCCGAATTTTTTCTCGCGAGTTCAAAAGAACCCGACTTTTCTTTTCGCGAATTCAAAAGAACCCGACTTTTCTTTTCTTGCGAGTCCAAAGAACTCGACTTTTCTTTCTCGCGGTTCAACGAACCCAACTTTTTTTTTGCGAGCTCAAAAACCTGATTTTTCTTCCCGCGAGTTCAAATATTTGAACCCGACTTTTTTCTTTTCGCGGCTCAAAGGAACCTGACTTTTCTTTTGCGGGTTTTAAAAACCGATTTTTTTTATTCTGCTTCTGCCACCGTACATCCATATATATATTTTTTTTAAATCATTTGAAGATTTAAAAGGCAATTATTATTATTTTTTTAAAATTTGTCACCCATTTTTAATATATCCCTACAGCTTTTGCTTTTTTTTTTCTTGTTTCCACGTCTTTTTCATTTGACAAAGCAATACAATATTCTCATAGGAAAAAGCAATTTTAACCTCTTTCTTTCAGCCTCCCCAAAGATATCAAAGACCAACCTTAAATGAACCTTCCATCGCGCACATGAACCTCTTTCTTTTTTCTTCTTCGGCAACACTTCGGTGTTCTCTACCGGTGACCGGGTTTTGCTCCCTTTGTAGCAGGTTGACGATGACGGCGGTGGTGTTAAGAGTTTCAAGGTGGCGATGGCAACTAGGTTTTCGGCTGATGGTTGTAGGTAGGGTGTTGTTGTGGGTGGTTTTTATTTGGTTGGTGATGGAGGTTGGCGCTGACGTGGCAGGCCGGCGGGGGTCTGTGTGGTGGCGGCGCAACTGGTCAGATTTGTTTTTTTTTTTTCATGAGCAGATTGTTCCGGGATCAAGAACACTGCTCTGATACCATAAGGAAATCTAGCGGAAGCGATTTCGTATTTGGTTTAGTTTATTTGTTTCGGCCTTGCGGCAGGAGGCCGCTCGGTTTCTAACCAATGACTCTCAAACCGGCAAGTGGATTATATTTGTATAAGAAAATAGAGATGAATATGAAAGATGTATTTCTTATTAATATTTGGTGCAATCACAATGGAATGAGATGCTACAATTTATAGAAAATACAAGTCTAGGAGAAAAGGAAATGAGCTAATCTTTGGGGCATAATCCAAGGAGCTAGTTAAGAAGCTAATATTGGGGCACAAGTTAAGGTGCATACAATAAGGTGGAGAAATTATCTCCAATAAAAAAAATAATAATAATAATAATAATAATAAAAAAAGGGGAGGCAATGAGAGGTGAAAGCATGATGGAGAAAATCGAAGAACAAGAAAAAGAAAAGTCGAGTTCTTTAAACTCGGGAGAAAGAAAAGTCGGGTATTTAACCCGTAAGAAGAAAAGTCGGGTTCAAAATTTTGAACTCGCAAGAAGAAAAGACGAGTTCTTTGAGCTCGTGAGAAGAAAAGTCGGGTTCTTTGAACTCGCAAAAGAAAGAAAAGTCGGGTTCAAATCTTGAACCCGCAAGAAAAAGAAAAGTCGGGTTCTTTAAGCCGCGAGAAGAAAAGTCGAGTTCTTTGAACTCGCAAGAATAAAGAAAAGCCGGGTTCAAATCTTGAACCCGCAAGAAGAAGAAAAGTCGGGCTATTCAAGCTCGCAAGAAAAGAAAAGTCGGGTTTTTTTTAAACTCGCAAAAAAAGTAGGGTTATTTGAACCCCGCAAGATAAGTAAACACTCCAACGTGAGGGGGGGGTGTTCGAAAATGAAGAAATATCACTTGGCAAGTTGGGCGTTCGTAACCTTCACGCTTCAACTTGAGGGGGAGTATTGGAGATAAAATATTTTCCATGTTTCCCTCCACCTTGATCCTCCATGATTTCCTCCATCCATTATGCCCAAGATATGTGCCTCCATGATGTGTGCCCCAAGTCTAGCTCTTTACTTATTTATGTATATTCATTCTTGTATTTAAGGAGGATATTATCTCCTCATTTCATTGTACCAAACCAAACTATTCAATCAATAACAAAATAATATTCTATCTCTATACTTCTTCTACCTTTAACTACCTAGCCGGTTTGAGAGTCGTTGTTTAGAAACCGAGCGGCCTCCGGCCGCAAGGCCAAACAAACAAACCAAACCAAAACACAAAACCGCTTCCGCTTGAAATTCTATAGTACAGTAGTTGTGCAGCCTTTGCAGTAAATTTTAATATATAGTAGTACTACAAAACAGTACTTGTCTCACGCTTTTGCATATGGTGCAGGTCAAATTCATTTTTTATTAAAGAACTTTTGGAGTCTAGACATAAGGTAATGGTCCTTAATTAGATTATTATGGAATTTAAGAAATTGTGGTTCTTTTATGATCCAGTTAGCCAAACATATTAATTTTTATAATTATTACGATACTTTTAGTTCTATATCGGTTTTGACCGGTCTAACTAGGGAACCGGTAAGGACATCGCTTCAATGTCTGCTTCCGCTATGAAAACATTCCTTAAAAGAGCTAAGACTAAAAGGCACATATTTCGCGGCTCGGCCCTGGCACATGAATTTTCAGGGACGGCCCTGATAAGGAGATTGCAAGAAGACGTGATTCAAGATCTTGTTGAAGACTACCGTTTGGTTAATTTACATTTTTTTTGTATTTCTTTTTATTTTCGTTTGGACCGTATACGTTGCATGTACTACAATATTTCAAAATTGTATAAAGAGAGTATCTTTATAATTTTTATTAATATAATTTTAATAGAATAGTGACCCATTTCCTACATTATTAACATAAATGTTCAAAAGTCAGATGCACAATAACATCTATACTTTTTGACTTTTTCTTACCAACATTGTCAATGAAGTTGGTGAAATGATTCCATACAAGTGACTTCATCCTTTTGTTCTTCAAGCTCCTTCCATGTATTATTGGTTGTGTTATTATTTTTTTACACTCCATTCTGTAGCTTTGGCTTTATTTGTTTGAGACTTGCTTAAGACATCTCACTAAAAAACTGCGGAGATGCACAATGATATTAGTGCTAAGTTAAGATTAACCGACAGATGTTATAACCTACCTTTCCTTTACACTTATGACTTTACAAAGGGTCACAACACAAAAGGTTATGACAGAAGACTCCATGGAAAAAAAATCTTCCTGATTTGTAATGCATGAGTTTGTAGCCCCACTTGTGATGTGCGCACGAATGCGTAGGCCCTTGGGGGCAAAAGTAAAAGTGCACAATTATAACATTATTTTACTAATTTCATGAAAATAACGTTGAAACGCCGTACTGTTAATCGTGCATCATGTGGTAGCATAGATATAAAAAAATGGGGTTTCATGCACCAATCGGGCTTATTCGATTGCTATGTGTTATGTGCCTTATGTCCAAGGCTTGATGCATAACCACTCTTGAGTCGGGGGTGCGGGGGGGTCTGACTGAAAGCAGTCTCTATGTTTCCACGAGGTAGAGGTATGGTTGTCTGCATCTTACTCTCTTAAGACCCTACTTTAGCTTGCTATTGGCGGGATTAACTGAGTATGATGATGATGATGATTTGTAGTGCATGAGTTTGATATTGACATAATGTTTTAAGAAAGGAAAAGAAACTCACTTTGCTTTTCAAAGCAGATGCAGCATTTTGACGTTTAGTTGGATCAATTGAAAGGAGGACATCCAGTATTGACAATGATAAAGGTGGGAAATCTTTGAATGTCTCTGTTAAGCATCTTTTGAATTGGACTTTGGGCTTGTATAGGGTTTTCAAAGGCTCTCTGTATGTTTTCCAATATTCATTAGGAGGGGACCCGCATAACGCGTAGATCTTCTGGAGCTGCTCAGCCTATATGACAGATGAAGTATTTTTCAGTCAAGAATACAATATAGTACAACATCAATTATTTCCATATCCATGCTCCCATCATAGTGATATGAAAATAGCAAATGCAACTATTCTATGGATGTGTCACTTCAACTAAACTCAGTCAGCAAACACATAGATTTCATGGTTTTTTTTTTTCATATTAATGTTGAGGGCCACCGCAAGCAATTTGCAATTTCGACCCATCTACATAAGCATAATTCTTTGGTCCCGCATATTTGCTCATCATTGACTTTACTAAATATGACTATTTCGACCCACTTAACATCATTCTTTGGCCAAATATACTTTTTTGATCCACACACACACAAAAAAAAAAATTGTTGGAATCAAATTAGCTAATAATGAAAGCAACAAACAGAATACTGAAGGCAAAGATCTTACCACTCTTATTCAATTGAAAGGATGTGTCAAAACAAGAGAACTACTCGACTATAAATAGGAAACAACTGAACAACTAATGCTAATAACTTGCTGAATAGCAAGATACTATAATAGCTTGAATTCAAAATTAAAACCTAGTCGTTGAGTGAATTTGCCTTCAAAAATCCCATGTGCATGAACATTTAATTGAACCTCCAAAACATGTACGTGCATGACCATGTGCATGAACATTTAACTCAAACTCCTGCACTCCCAACTTCATCCTCAGCAGCTTGAACTTCTCATTTGGAAGTGCCTTTGTTAACATGTCAGCAACTTGATTATGAGTACTACAAAACATCAACTTAACTTCTTCTTTATTCACCAAGTCTCTAATAAAATGAAACCTCAATTCAATATGCTTAGACGGCTGTGCATAGTAGGATTCTTGGATAGACATATGGCATACTGATTGTCATAATGAATGATAGTAGCTTCAGTTTGATTTAACTCCAAATCAGCAAGCATCCTCCTTAACCAGACAGCTTGACAAGCAGCATCAGTGGCTACCACATATTCAGCCTCAGTACTAGATAATGCCACAATGTCTTGTTTCTTTGAGCTCCATGTTATAGCACCACTTCCCAGATTAAAAGTATTATCTGTAAACACTCTTTCTATCATCTATGGAAATTGCCCAATCACTATCTGAGAAACCAGTCAAGGCTAACCCATCCTTCTTTATACTTCTTGCATGAACCTGGCCAGCATACTTACAGCAAACACTATGTCAGGCTTGAATTGCACAAGTACAACAATCCACCAATTAAACTCCTGTATAGATAGCCATCAACAGTTTTTGATTCATCTTCCAATTGCAGCTTCTCAGTTGGATTCATTGGTGTTTCTTCTATCCTGCATCCTTGCATTCTCATCTTTTGAACCAAATTATTACATACCTCTCTTGACCCATAAAAATTCCATCAGAAGTCTGATGAATCTCTAGTCCCAGGAACAAGGTGAGATGACCAAGATCAGTCATCTCAAACATGTTCATCATTTCTGACTTGAACCTTTAACCATCATTTGATTAGAGCTGGTATAGATTATGTGGTCCACATATAGACAAACATAAATCAAATCAGCTCCAACCTTCTTCACATAGAGAGTAGGTTCATTAATGCTTCTTTTGAACCGTTGATCTGCAAAAAATGAGTCAATTTTAGCATACCAGGATCTAGGAGCTTGTTTTAAACTATAAAGTGCCATATGCAGTTTATACATCATCTGTTCCTTTCCCTTGTGCACATATCCTTCAAGCTGACAAGCACTTGACATCTAATTGATGCACAGTCCATCCCAAATGAGCTGCCACTGCTATGATCTGCCTTATAGTTTCAAACTTGCCACAGGGGCAAAGGTTTCTTCATAGTCCACTCCCTTCTTTTGTGAGAAACCCTTTTGCAACCAGACGAGGTTGAACTTCACAACTTCGCCAGTTGGGCCAATTTTAGTCTTGTAAAGCCACTTTAAATCAACAATATTTTTGCCTTCAGGTAGCTGAGCTAGACTCCAAGTCTGATTTCTGTTTATAGCACTGATCTCTTCATTCATTGCCTCTTGCCACTCCTTTACAGCAGCCTCATCATATGATATTGGGTCAGCAGCTAATAAAGCAAACTGACAGGCAACATATACTTCCTGCAAACTTTTGTAACTCTTAGGAGTGGACCTTGTACTTGACTGTTGTGTACTGGAACTTTCAGTTGAAACATTTGAAACATCAGCAGCATCTGAATTTGAACTTCCTACAACATCATGAGTATCAGTTGCATTAGTGTTATCAACTTCTTGAACCTGATCAGTAATCTCCTCATATACACCAACTGATAATTGGTGTTATGACTAGGATGATTCCAATTCCATTTGGCATCTTCTAGAAATTCAGGATTCTTTCTTGTAATGATCTTCTTGGTGGTTGGGTTGTATAATCTATAATTGATTATACCAGAAGTACCAACCACACCTGAGTAACAACCATAATGCACTTTTCACCCCTATCATCAAGCTTCTTTCTTCCTGGACCTGCAGTGGTAGCATAAGCAATACAACCAAACACCCTTAGATTTGAACAGAAGGTTTCCTTTCTGTCCATAGTTCTAGACGAGTCTGATTGGTTAAAGCTTTGGTGGGTGCCATATTCAGGATGCTCACAGCAGTTACAACAGCTTCAGCCCAGAAATAGTTTGGAAGATCTCTAGCCTTTAACATGCTTCTAACAAGACCAAGGATGGTCCTATTCTTTCTTTCAACTATTCCATTCTGTTCAGGAGTGTATGATGCTGTCAATTCTCTTTTGATTCCCTACTCTTCACAAAACATGTTAAATGCCTTTGAACAATACTCACCCCCTCTGTTAGTTTTAATTATTTTGATAAAACACTCACTTTGCTTTTCTATCATTGTTTTAAATAACTTGAAGGTTGACAACACATCAGATTTTCTTTCAAGGAAATATATCCAGCACTCTTGAGTAATCATCGATAAATAAGATAAAATACCTGCTACCACCAAGACTAGGTACCTGCATAGGCCATGGACATCAAATGCACAAGTTCCAGCTTCTTAGTGGCTTTTCCAGTTCTTGCTTGAAATGAGGGCCTTGTTTGCTTTCCCACAATACAGTCTTCACATCTTTCAACTTGTTTGATGTTGGGCAATCCAAACACCATCTTCTTGTCTTTAAGTTGTTTCAGGCCTTTGTAGTATAAGTGACCATATCTCTCATGCCACAATAGAGACTCTTTGTCATGCTTGGTTGAGTCAGCCTTTGAAGCATCAAGTAGAAACATATGGTTTCTGGTTAACTCAACTTTCATAAGTATGGTACGGTAGACTTATATTTGATAGTACATGCTTCATCTTCAAAATATAATGCATACCTTTTCTCATCAATTGCCCAACACTTAACAAATTATATTCAAGCATAGGTGCATAATAAACATCACTAAGTAATTTGAACTGACCATTACAGTGGGAATCTTAACTTCACCCTTCCTGTAACTAAAATGTCCTTCTTATCACCTAGCTTGACATTCAACTTAAAAGTCTCGTCAAGAGAGATAAAACTCTCTTTAGAACTGTCATATGATTAGAGCACCCTGAATCTATGAACCACAAAGAGTTAGAATTGTCACCATTTGAATTTGCCATGATAGCAAAAGATTGCTCAGTGTTGGAATCTTTAGGTTCCTAGTTATACAGGCAAAGAATAAGTGCTGCTCTTCACCTTGATCTTCATCATCTTGTTCAGCCACATTGACTTGTGCTCCTCATTGTACCAACAATCCTTCTTAACATGGCCATATCTTTGACACTGAAAACATTGTGGACCTCTACCTAATGATACACGTCTCTTCCTCTTCCACTAAATGTGCCTCTACCACGTCCTCTACCATTAAATTGATCATACAATGATCTTCTAGCATGTGGTTGCATGACCTGCAGGCTTGCTCATCAGCTTTCTCTGGTGTCTTCAACCCAACACTCCTATAATCAACCTTGCCACTTGTGACTGAAGAGAGCCCATGAGTTTGACTGGTGTTAAATTAGTCAATCATAGGCCACTTCAATTGATGGCACAATATAATCATACTTTGGAGTCAAACTCCTCAATATTTTCTCAACAACCTTTTGATCCGTTACTTCTTCACAAAAGCACGTTGTTGGCTGACCTTTCCCATTACACGAGAGAAACAATCACCAAACATCTCTTCCATCCATTCATAAGCAGGTTCTCAAAATCCTTCTTAGACCCTGCAATCTCACACTTTGTACCTGTGAGTCACCTTGATATTCTAACCTGAGTATATCCCAGGTTTCTTCGAATTGCTAGCACCTGCAATCTTGAAAACAAAGGTCATGTACCCTTGTTGTATGACAGCCATAGCCTTAGCATCCTTCTTTCTGGCTTCAGCAAGTTTGTTCTGATCATTCCAACACCAATGACCCCAGCATCAACCAGCTCCCACAGATCTTGTGACTTCATGATTGTTTTCATTCGGATACTCCAGTGTTCATAACCTTCTCCTTTGAACACTGGAATCACTTGGTTTGTGAGTGAGGTTTGTGTTTGTCAGCCATGATAATCGAATAAGAGTGATTATGAGAAACAAAGAAACGAGTCACTAAGAGCTTGCTCTGATACCACAATGTCGGAATCAGATTAGCTAATAATGAAAGCAACAAACAGAATATTGAAGGCAAAGATCTTATCACTCGTATTCAATTGAAGGGATGTGTCCCAAACAAGAAGAACTACTCGACTATAAATTGGAAACAACTTGAACAACTAATGCTAATAAATTGCTGAATAGCAGGATACTATAACAGCTTGAATTCAAAAATTAAAAACAGTCGTTGAGTGAATTTGCCTTCAAAAATCCCACGTGCATGAACATTTAATTGAACCGCCCAAAACATGCACGTGTATGACCAAGTCAGTTTGAGTTATTTTTCATCAGAAATTAGTAGATGCTATATCTCTAATAGATGAAACAAGTAAAAACAAAAGAATCGTGCATAAATAAAACAGGACAAATAGGGTAGGTAGGATTAAATTTAATGCAAAGAAAATGCCTGGATAGGCCTCTTGGCCAAAAAGATCACTTGGACTAATAACCAAGATACCTGGGTGTGACCAGGCAGGATAGGTCTCTTGGCCCAATAACCCAGCCAAAAGGCAGCCTGCACTCCAGAGGTCAACACCTACTCCATATTCTGTAGCTCCTATTAAAAGCTCAGGGGCCGATACCAGTAACTAGCTACAAAATTGGCCACTGAGATGCTCATGAATAAGACCAAAGAAAGAAGCAGAACCAAAATCAGCAATCTTAAGAACCCCATTATCGTTAAGGAAGAAGATCTGATCCTTGAGATCACGATGCAAAACACTTGATGGTCATGGCGAGTACTTCAGACCACTGAAAAGCTGACGCATATAATGCTTCACCTACCATATTCAAAAGTAATTAACATGTCAACATAATGGTGCCAAATTAGCAAAAAAGATGTACATTTCAGTGAAGCTAAACCTGAGTCTCAGTTAATTGCATAGCATTATCTGCAGAGACTGCAGCCAAATCGCGATCCATATATTCAAAAACAGGTACAAAGTTTCAGACATGGGTGATATCACTATACCTTCCAATTTAATGACATTGGGGTGATCTAAACAACGCAATATTACAATCTCCATAGCCATCATCTTTACACTCTCTGGATCAGAAGTATCACACTTGATTCTTTTTAATGCAACAACCTTTCCTGTTGAGATATCCCTAGCTTTGTACACAACACTATGACTTCCTTCTGCAATCTGATCACAAATTTAAAATACTATATGATTAATAAAATGGAACTTTAATTAATCAATCAAAGGCATAAACATTTATCAGCAATACTTGCTTTGCCAAGATTCTTGAATGTATCAGCCTTACGAGGTAACAACCCCCTTGAGTGTCCTCCCCGGAAACAGCAACAAGCCAAGATGGCCACCCAACAGCTACTAGCTCCTCAGCAACATTAGTAGGCGGATTACAATGGCAAGGATTTGGCATACCACAAATGTTAATGCTATAGTCTGCACAAAATGAACATAGTGAGATGAAGGAATTGGACAGTACAATAACCGTTAATATATATCACATATAAATAAGGTAATAAAATAAGTAAAAACATATGAAATGCAGAATATAGAAGTTGACTTTACCAGATGTCTCTTCAGGGGAAAACAAATACTTCTCCAACTTCCTACCAAATGTAATTATGCCCATTTCTGAAAATGAGTTATCACTCCTCTCATGTAAGGCCAATATAGACTCAAGACCAAATACAACCTCAGCCATTGTAATACGTTAGCTTTAGACGAGTATGCAAACATCCGTCCACTAGTTTTGCATAATCATTCAAGCATTTAAGTGAAATTTGCCCCTTTAAAGAATGGTCAATGATCTCCTTTAGTTTCCCTCTCTCAAAAAGTCTTGCGCCCATCCAACCAGTCCCCATTGTTCCTCTATCAAGACTCCTATCCACTGCTCGTTTCCTGCATAGCACTTCCAACAGAATCACACCAAAGGAAAACACATCAGACTTCCTAGTGAGTTTGCCGGTTGAGAAGTATTCTGGATCAAAATACCCAAAGGTGCCTTTGATTAGAGTATTCACATAGGTTGATGGGTTATCTATGGGGCCTATTTTAGACAAGCCAAAGTCTGAAATTTTGGCTGCCCATTTATTATCTAACAAGATATTTGAACTCTTACATCGCGGTGTATGATCCCTTGTTCAGTGCCGGTGCCAGTGTGGAGGTAGTGTAATCCACGCGCAGCACCTATACATATCCTCAGCCTTTGTGAAAAGGATAAAAGGTGTATGTAGCTTGTGGAGATGATCTTCAAGGGTTCCATTGGGCATATATTCGTAAATAAGGATCATCTCTTTGTTGTCATTACATAACCTATTAAAGACACCAGGTTACAGTGTCGTAACATAGAGAGCATCTCAACTTCAGCCCAGAACTCTGTGGCCCTTGAGCAGAACCAGAATCCAACCGCTTGATAGCCACAACAGTTTTTGCACCATTTTTTATTTTGCCTTTGTAGACCTTCCCGAATCCACC